>VYYI01001430.1:0-19674 GCA_021029175.1 Bilobella aurantiaca
AGAAAGCGGGATTTAATTACACTGAACAAAATTTCTAATATGTTAAAGAAGAATTGAATTGTGAAAAATATTTCTAAAATGTTCCTAAAATTTGCATGTAATTTCTTTATTTACGAACTCCACTAATTCAATTTAAATTGTAACATACAAATTGATCAAAAACTTTATAATATATTCTTACGTTTGAACTGTTCCATGGGCGCGAGCCCGAAGGAGCAGAATAATAAATCTAATTAATCGAATTAAAGTCTTTGGGAATTAGGGTCGTGCGTTAGCATTGGAAAGCACAGCACTTTGACCCTTTATGTTTGGCAGGAGACGTGGTACAACTAAAGGTGGCCCTTGCCATAGAAGCCACTACAGCAGCCACTAATGGCCTCATTGTATTCAGCTATAACGCGAAACTTAGAACTTACTATATATGACGGAAGCGTTGGAAGGGGAGGGGTGGGGGCGGGTTTAGGATGTAGTGCAGAAGTGGGTTACCACTACAAGAAGAGTCAGATAACGAGTAGTGATGTAGCATCGAAGTTAACTAAGTACACATTTAATTATTTTAACTAATCATTGTAATTTAAATTAAAGCAAATGATCTTCAGTTTTGGAGCAGACCTAAAAAATTGTGATAGCGGGAAGAACAGGGCAGGTGTTGCCGTACACGAGTTTATGCACGTATTGGGATTTATACACGAATTCCAGCGACATGACCGGGACGATTACTTCGCTATGCAGAGGGAAAACACTCAGAAAGCCTTTCGTACGGATTTATTGAGGAAAAATTTAGAACTGCTTTTGGAAAAGTTGTAAAATTTTAGGGTAATTTTGAAAAGGTAAAATTATGTATGTTAAAAACCGGAGTCAAATGGTTTCTCCAAGCCACATGTAATTTCGAGAATTTTCGTAAGTTTTGTATAGATTTATTTAAAAAAGGCGATTTTCGCATATTAGTTCCTTGAGATTAGGCCTAGATCAAATTTATGTTTGTTTGAACCTAACATTGGAAGTCCCGCCAGCTTGTATACGCCAATCGGCACAATTGTTACATATGTCATTGAGCACTCATGTTACATTGGCTTTATGATAAAATTATCGGCTAAAATGTAATTTTTTTTTGAAATTTTTGAAAATTTGAAAAAAATTTAAAACTTGAAAGTATTCGGAATTCTTATGGAATTTAATACGTGAAAAATTACGATTGTAAGGTGGTATAGCGTCTGAATAAGCTGAAAAATTCACAATATCGCCCTTTGAATCGTCTGTTTTTTGTGTTAAATCTCATATGGATTATAAACTTTTTCAAAATTTCAAATTGCATATCAGCCGCTAATTTTCTCATAAAAGCAATGTTAAATGACTAGCTTAATAACATATCGCACAATGGTACCAATTGGTGTGTACAAACTGGCAAGGTTCCATTGGAAGTAACCCTCCTGGAGGTCAAAGGAGGGTTATAATAACCTTTTTACCTCAAAATGACCTATCAAGGTCAAACTTTACTTTATTTTACTCTACTAGATTGCTATTTTAACTACGGTTCATTGTAATTAGACTTTGAAAACGGTTCGATAACGACCAGTATTGAACGGTTCCTTGTATAACTATTCATCTCATTATTGTCCTTGATGATGCAAAATATGTAGTTAACTTTAACACCAGAGATGACTTTACCAGGGATTTGCCCTTCGATTATAAGAGTGTAATGAACTATGACATGCCCGACTTTGTAAAACCAAAGGTAAATTAAGTTCATCTGCATATTGACAAATTACTAAAAATTCGAATAGATATTTTTTATTTCTACTATATTTTCGTTTGTCAGTCTGTCTGTCTGTCAGTCCGTCAGTCTGTTTGACATCCAGGCCTGCAAAAAACCGCAGGAGTTACAGGCGCCAAATTTTCCACATAGATTTGGTATGCATGTGCGGTCCTTTAGGGTCAAACTTCGGGCAAAATTTACTTCCGTTTTTTAGGGTCAAAGGTCAAATGTTAGAAAACCTTAAATTTCACGTGTTTTGTTTACTCACAAAAGCTACAATAGTCATATTTGGCAAAGAAATGAGGTTAATACATGGGATGGTTTAGTACCAAACTTCGGGTAAAATTTACTTCCGGTTTTTTTAGGGTCAAATGCCAAAATACTCTAAATTTAACGTAGTTTGTTCAATCCTTCAAAAACTTTGGGGCTGTCATAATTTGCAACTAAGTATGGTTTGTAAATTGGGTTAGGGCCAAACTCCGGGTAAAATTTACTTAAAAGTATAAATTGCTATAAAATTTAGGGTTACAGACTCCGTATTTTTGTACATAAATTAGGTTGGTACATAGGCAGATTTGAACCAAATTCCGATGTATTCTAAATTCCATATTCCCTAAAGCGGTACGGTTACCACAGTTCGGATGGTAACTTTTAGCTCAAAATTATGACCTGTTGCCATCATTTCATTGATTAGTTGGGGAAATGTTTAAATAAAATCTATTCAATGAAAAACATTTCCTGTAAGGTAACAATAAGATTTAACCATTAGTTTAAAAGTTCAAAATTTCAAAATGATTTTTCTAAATTCTACAGCCAAATCCTCCAAAGAAGCCAGACGAAACAAAAGAGAATATGGGTCACCTTCGTGGACTTAGCAGGAGACCTAAATCTATAACTGAACTTATATACAGAGAGACTGCGGAACGGCATCGAAAATACATTCGCAGTAAGTTATTATAAGGTTAACAAGCCATTTCTAGAACAAGATTTTAAGGGTTTTATATATTTATAAACAATAGTAGTATGTAGGGTCGTTGTTTGCGGTATGAATATCCATGTTAAACCGATATGAGAAAAAAACCCTTTTTTCCACCCACCCTAACTTCTCCGAGTTGGTCCCTCCCAGCCGACCCCTCAAGCACGCACTCTCCCAGTCCATGTCTTAACACGCACTATATTATAACCAATCCTTAACCATATTGTTAATTAATTAAACCTTAAATAGACCATATGGCAACTCTAGCACGCACTCTCCCAGTCCATGTCTTAACACGCACTATATTGTAACCACTCCTTAACCATATAGTTAATTAATAACATTTACCACTGGTGACCAGTGACAATGACCATTACTGTCGCCATCTCGAATATATTTATATCTAGTATATGCTTAAGCCCATCAGTCAATAATCGACGATCCATGTGATCAGTGACCTCCTTGGTGACCAGTGATGATGACCATGACAGTCCATGTTAATTATATGGTTACATTGGTTCATTGGTCGTGCATGTAAACATCCAGTATATGCTTACAGTCAATAATCGATGATCAGTGACCATTGGTGACCAGTGATGATGACCAAGACAGTCGCCATGCTAATTATATGCTTACAATGGTTCATATGGCATTTCCATTCATGTAAACATCCAATGCTGTACATGCTTATGGCCATCAGTCGAGAATCGATGATCAGTGAGCTTTACTTCCGGTGACCACAAGTCGTCATGTTAATTGTACGTTAACCTCTTCGTCTTATGAGACTTCCCTATTCACTTACCACATACTTATGCCAGGTATAACCAATTAGTTATCAATTGACCAAGTAATCGATGACAATGAAGCAGTGATCTACATTACCAGTAAGTACTGGTCGCCATCTTGATTATTCATCTGAACCCTTTACATAGAACAAAAGCAAACGATTGACTTAAAAGTTAACGAGGAATTGCCTGTGTTATGATGCTCATTACCTTGATAATGGCCTTCTCAAGTCTTAACCTCTCAGTAATGAACAATACAACTGGATGACTAGCCAGTGATCTGTCAGTGACGATTGACCTAAGATTTAATGATGAATTACTTGATCAAATTTCTCTTACCCATGGAATCTTGAAAACAGCTGATGAATTTATCACCATTCCAAAGGGAACGAGTAAGATTTCGAGCATTAGGCAGCTGATCGACGATCATATACATAACTAATTGCAGCAAAGGGGAAGACCAGTAGGGGGATGCATGAGGAGGACCCTCCCCCAATTCCCATCTTAGTAGATTTTGAACCAAAAGGTTGATTTCTTCAAGTTAAATAGAGCATGATGGGGAACTCATCAAGGGATTAACTATTCGGACTTGGCAATTTATCCCTGCCCATGTGGAAAGAAATTCGATACTCGATATCAATTTGATGATCATCGTGTCAACCATCCTTCTGTATTATCAATTGGATGTTATTTGAATTTGATTAAAAGTGATCAGACCATAAATAAATAGGCTACCGAGAGTCAATCAATCCAAGATGACGAGTCTCAAGCCATGAAGTCTCAGGATAACGGATGAGAATCTATTATTAACAAAGGGCCAAATCCAAAATCTTATTACCTGCGTGAAGGACATGAAGAGAAACAAATGGACTCATCAGATGAAGATTATCAACCTTTAAAAAACCGGATTACCAAGAAGTTCCCACGATAAAAGTTCAAAAGTCGACTAACGATTTTGCAACCCAAACTTCGCCTTGCAGGAATCAATGTTATACAGACCGTTTGTCATGCTTCAAAGTATGGAGATTTGGATGTTACGCGTCAGTTAATTACGTCACTTATTAATAACTTAAATGAACTTTGAATCTGAATAAAACTGATCTCGAAAAAATTTCAATGTGAATCTTGAAAACATTTTATTATTCATCTTTAGTTAAGTCAACTAGTCTAATTTTTAAAAATCTCCAAAGCCCATTGAGTTAACATGAAGCTCTTGGAATAGACAAAAGCTAAACGTTCCAAGACCAAACTAAACCGTCTAAAATTCAAACTAGCATGTTCAAGTCTGCCAAATAAAAACTTAGATGCAACTAAAGTGGTCCAAAGGCTCGTCTAAGTTTGAATTTCCCATAAGGTTAACTTGGGATATCAAATTACTTTACATATGATGAGAGATAGATTTTGATGAAGAGTATTTAGCTGGAATCACAAACTAATGGTTTGTAATTGTGATAAAAAAAATTGTATCTACTTAATAATTTTTTGTATCTCTCTCGCATGCTAATCTTATGGGAAGACAGAAATTTGGAGCAAACTAAATTTCAATTAACTTGTTTAGACAAGACAAAAATTGATGGCTTGAGACTCGTCATCTTGGGTTGATTGACTCTCGGTAGTCTATTTATTTATGGTCTGATCACTTTTAATCAAATGCAAATAACGTCCAGTTGATGATACAGAAGGATGATTGACACGATGATCATCAAATTATTTTAAGTATCGAATTTCTTCCCACATGGGCAGAGATAAATTGCCAAGTCTGAATAGTTAATCCCTTGATGAGTTCCCCATCATGCTCTATTTAACATGAAGAAATCACCCTTTTGGTTCAAAATCTACTAAGATGGGAATTGGGGGAGGGTCCTCCTCATGCATCCCCCTACTGGTATTCCCCTTTGCTGCAATCATTTAAGCATATGATCGACGATCAGCTGCTTAATGCTCGAAATTTTACTCGTTTCCCATTGGAATGGTGATAATTTCATCAGCTGCTTTCAACAAGCCATGAGTAAGAGAAATTTGATCAGGTAATTCATCATTAAATCTTAAGTCAATCGTCACGGACAGATCACTGGCTAGTCATCCAGTTGTATTGTCCATTACTGAGAGGTTAAGACTTGAGAAGGCCATTGTCAAGGTAATGATCATCATAATACAGGCAATTCATCGTTAACTTTTAAGTCAATCGACTGCTTCTGTTCTATGTAAAGGGTTCAGATGAATAATCAAGATGGCGACCAGTACTTACTGGTAATGGAGATCACTGCTTCATTGTCATCGATTACTTGGTCAATTGATAACTAATTGGCTATACCTGGCATAAGTATGTGGTAAGCATATAGGGAAGTCTCATTAGACGAATAGGTTAACATACAATTAGGGATTCAAGATGACGACTAGTGGTCACCGGAAGTCACTGATTATCGATTATTGACTAATGGGTTTAAGGATATACAGCATTGGATGTTTACATGCATGGATGTGCCATATAGACCAATTTGAGCATATAATTAACATGGCGACTGTCATTGCCATCATCACTGGTCATCGGAAGTAAAGCTCACTGATCATCGATTCTCGACTGATGGACATAAGCATATACAGCATTGGATGTTTACATGCATTGATGTTCCATGTGGACCAATGTAAGCATGTAATTAATAATTCAAGATGGCGACTGTCATGATCATTGTCACTGGTCTCTGATCATATGGTTCATCGATTATTGACTGATGGCCATAAGCATGTACTGGATATTTACATGCATGGATGTGCCATATGGACCAATGTAAGCATATAATTAACATGGCGACTGTCATGGTCATCATCACTGGTCACTGATCATATGGGTCATTTTTTACTGATCAGCATGTAGGATAGGGTGTATGCCATATAGTCTATTACTGGGATGGGTGGGGTCCCTGCTTACCTGCCTGCCCGTAGCTCGTTGCCATGACGACATCAGGTGATAATTAACATAATATATCTATGATATTCAAGATGGCGACTATAGTCCAGTGCTATCATATGGTCCATTACAGAGAGGTTAAGACAAGAGAGTTATAATTAGTTTTGTAGTGCTGGGAGAGTGCGTGCTAGTTTTGCCATATGGTCTATTTTAGGTTTAATTAATTAACAATATGGATAGGATTGGTTACAATATAGTGCGTGTTAAGAGTGCGTGCTAGGAGAGTGCGTGCTAGAGTTGAGGGGTCGGCTGGGTTAGGGTTGAGGGGTTAGGTTTTTTAAAACTGGACAGTTTAAAAATATCCAACATTTCTATCCTGATTTCCGTTAGTAATTCCTCAAGAATAATACAGCCCTGTAAAACTATGATTTTTTATGATTGGTATCAGTCTGTTACGCTATGCTTAATGTCCCGGTTATGATTCCGGGACATTTTTTAATATGTTTTAATATGTTTGAACTAGGGACAACGCCATATACTAAATTCTATCCGATACCTGGGGAGACGTGTGACGAAAGGCTAAAAATCATGGGGGATGAAATGCCTTAAAATAGACAATGCGTTTTCAATGATTTCCAGAATTCCTAGAATGATTTTCAAAATTAAAAAAAAAAAGTTCTGAAAATTAAATTAAGTTGAAAAAAAAAAACTTTTACAAAATTCGAAAATTGTTTAAATAATTGCTATTTGCAATAGTTCATGAAATAATATGAAATTCTCTTAAACCTGAACTCTTTGTTTGAATGACAGGGGTGGGGAGAGGGGTGAAAGTTTATTTTAAAGCATGTTGTACTAAATAAAAAATTTCACTCTTCTATTTTATAAATGTTGGTCTTTTAGGTAACTAAATCTCGATCCACATTTCTATCTTTTCCAAACCATCCGTCATCGAATTTCCAGTTATAATACGGCGAATGACAGATTTTAAACGTCTAAAAGTGTTAGCTGGGGCCTGAGTAGCGCTACGTAAAAGAATCAAATAAGCATTTTCAAAACTACTTTCTATTGCATTGCTGTACTAATTTTGAAACCTTTGTGGTGTAACAAATTAGAAGAGCCATTAAAATAGGTGATCTCTAGGGTAGGGCTTGATGCCCCAGTTGGGCAAAAAAAATACTTGCGACCACAGTCGGATTATACTTATTTGAAAATATAATTTTTGAAGCAGAGTTCAGAGTTATACATTTAAGGTAAGTGATTGCAAAGAGCAACATATAATATTTTTTAATGATGAGTATAACATTGAAAAAATTTTTTTTATGGTTTATGATTGCACAAATATTACCTTCGGTATTTTGTACCTTAGACAACCGTCCCTATAGTAATAGCAACAGTTTCAATTTGAAGATTCTGATTTTTAGGAAAACAAAATGCATTTCAAAACTTGAACCTGGATGTGGAAATTGTCATTTAAATACGAACCTGCATTAACATTTTTTCTACAACGCATCAAGTCGAACATCAGATACAAATTTGTATACAAATGCCTAATAAAACTTTTATATTGGTGTCAGAGGCCATGTGATTTTTTTTGTTAGTGAATCTTGGGCGGGCAATGTTAGCCCAAGTGTTTACCAAAAGCGTCTAAAGCAAAGGAAACCCTCCGGCATAAAAAGCCTTTAGAATACAGCAAATTTTAGGAAAATTTCTTGTACCGTGTGAAGTTGCAGATATTTCTCTAAAAAAAATTTCTATGCGAAATGCTGAACACGAATTTTATAGAACTTTGAGTTGGACTCGTTAAACGCAGCAAAAAGTTAAGAGTTCTTAAATTTATCAAATTTTGAATTTATTAAAGGAAATTTTTCACATATGTAAAAGTAGAAACTTACTTTCATTCAGGATTCACGTAAAAACCTAAACCAAATCCTAACCTAAACAAAAACCTTAAAGAAAAACGTAAAAAACCGTAGAAAACGGTCAATCAAGTAGCGTAAGTAGGAACAATAGGCAACATATTAGAAAAATAATAAACTATTAGAATAAAAAACAGAATTTTTTAAAGTGTAAACGGAGTATCTGGGATAACCGTATCAATCACTTTGTTTTTGTAACTAATTATTCTGTAATTTCGAGCTTCAAAATGTGAATTGGGTTCTGGGGCGATCGAAACCATCTTAACTTTTTAGGGTTTGACGATTAGTCATTTTGAAGGTCAAGGGCGTCATTGGGTATAAATTGGGTACCTATACAAATGTTATGTGAAACAACGCTTGTTGGGTTCATTGTTCATTTTGTCATAGAACAATATATTTAACATTGACAAAAATTTTAGATTTCAATTTTAATACTAATCCTAAAAGATTAGAACACGCGAAACTTACTTTACTTTGACAATAACTGTTTAAAATTAAAACAAAAGTGTGCTTCTGTCACATTCAATTCTTGGTTCTAAACTATTCCAGTTGATTTAAACCGTTTACTCATTTACAAGGCCGTTTAGAAATTAATTAAGAACATTTCTAAAAATTGCATTTTCGGAAAGGTGCCCCAACAATCTTTGTCATTTAATTTGTTTTTGTGGTACAAATGAGAGTACATAAATACTACTTAAATTATTTAGAATAAAGCAAGAATTTAATTTAATAAAATCAAATCCACAACATTGTTTTAAAGTACCAAATTCAAAGAAACACTTTGGTTAATTTCCTATCTCATCGTCTATCTAGGGTAAGGTACCAAAATAAAATGTCATAAAAAATAGTTGACGGAACTCCTGTTCATTGAACTCGTTAAAAATAACATTGTGCAAACATAGTTTTAATAAAATAAATATTGCAATAATTAATTTAAGTTTACTCTTAATGTAGTAACGATTACTATGCATAAGTGTTCTAAAAATCTTCTGTTCTAATTTATTTTTAATTTTAATTTTTAAATAAAAATGTTGCACATGAATCGCTGAAAGTAGGTAAAGTTGAGTTCAGACTCGGATTCCTGTTCATTGCACCCTCAAATAATTTGGCACAAGAATAACCTAATTTTTTTAACTTCATTGTTCCCGTATGCAAATTTAGGGCTTATATACACTATTTCCAGGCTCCAGTCACAATTCCTTTCCCGTTTTTTTTCTTTGAAAAAAAATCTACTTTGCTCCATAATTCTAAAAATTCAACAATTCTTCAAGAAGGATGAAAATGTCAACTTTCACGGTGATTGGCATTTTTTCCTTGCTACACTTCTCAGAGCAGGGTCTTATTGTACCAGGAAAAGTTGAACGAGAAAACGGTAAATAAAGTTACTATAAAAATTATAAAAAATTTTTTTATTAATAAGCAGTTCAAAAAAGAGTTTGGAACACGTAAGTGTTCAAAAAGCGTAACAGTTCCGAAAAAATATTTCCGAGAATAAATTCTCAAAAATAATAGAAAAAATTTATATTACAATTATGATTTTATTGTGTGGTTTCAATGGTTTTATTTGTTTAAATTTCCATTGTTTGGTTCCAATAGTTAGTTTTAGGTGTAAAGTTTGTTGTTTGCATTCAATTGTTAGGTTTGGGCTTCAAATTTGATAGCTGTATATATAATATATTATAGCATTTATAAATTTGTTGTAATAAATTATTGTGTAATTTGTTTGTGTTACAAAACATAAAACTTAAACTTGACACATTAGTTTAGATTTAAAATAATTCATTTTACATATTTGATATTGCTAAACCTGGATTAATGAAAGGTTTATTCTTAAAAGTTATTGTATTAACTTTTTCTTTGCAAAATTTATTTTGCCTTTACAATTAATTCTTGGAAACTATTTTTCGGAGCTACATTTTAGAACTCTTATTTCGGTTACTATTACATGGGTTCTATTAGACAGAAAACCCGTCTGAGGGCCTAGAGGTACCAGAACAAAATTCCCTTAAGGGCCCTTTTGTCCTAGGACGGGTTTCTAACCTAGTTAAAATTCAAACTAAAGTTAAAAAATAACTGTAATTATTCGATTGAAAATTTGTAATTACATTTGTACTGTTCAAACAGGAGCGGATGACAGTGAAGGATTTAGTGGTACGCGGGGTTACCTGAACTTTACGACTTACCTTTGGACGGGTGGAGTTGTATACTATCGCTTTTACAAAGATGTCGGTAAAACTCTTGTGTATATTGTACTAGCCAAACAGACCCACCCTTCTACAAAATACTTTACTGGGAGAAATTTTAATAGACATTTAATTCCCATTCTCTATTTTATCATCTATTTTATTTTATCGAACGCTTCATCTTTTCTTCGATTGGTCTTGAAATTATGCCTTAGAAAAATGATACAAAATCTTCTGTGAGGGACGGATTCAAAATATCACGCTCGCCTTTGCCTGACAATGATAAGATATAAAAAAATGAGAGCTGTAACGTTTATATAATTTAGGTCAGTTCGAATCATTTAAGTATTATGTCGTGTGACATCTAACATATGTAAAATGTAAGACGTGTTGAGTGTGTTACACCCCAAAATGCGCACCCTAGAGACCCAAGTACATACTTCGCTGCAAAAAAAATGCAAAAATTTGAAATGAGGTATAGTAGAGTAGTTTCGAAACTAATGCTTATAATTTTTATGCTTTATGCTAAATGATCAAATTTTAGTCCTTGGTAACTAGGGTCTTGGGTTGAGTTGAACAGTGGAAGGCTCTGTATATTTGACCCTTTAATTTTGGCAGGAGACGTGGTCAAAAACAAGGTGGATCTTGCCATAAATACCATTACGGCAGCCACCAATGGCCTCATTGCATTCAGCTATAGCAGGACACGTAAATCAGGCGTCGCTATTATATACGACGGAAGCGTTGAAAGCATGGAGCGGGGGCGGGTTATGGATGTAATGCACAAGTAGGGTTCCACTACAAGGAGAAGCAGGTAACCAATAGTTATGTTACTATCGCAGTTAAGAACTACGCGTTTACTTATTTTAACTAATAATTGTAATGTAAATTCAAGCAAATGATACTCAGTTTTGGAGCACACGGAAACAATTGTGATAGTGGCAAGAACGGGGCAGGTGTTGCCGTACACGAGTTTATGCACGTACTGGGATTTATACACGAATTCCAGCGACATGACAGAGACGCTTATTTCTCTTTCCAGAAGGGAAACATTGTGAGAGCCTTTGGTAAGTTTTGTACGTATTTATTGAAAAAAAAAATTAAGAATTGCTTTTGGAAGAGTTTTAAAATCTTTGCGAAATTTCGAAAGTTTGAAAAGGTAAACTTAGGTATCTTAAAGACAGGAGAGAAATGATTTCTTAAAAAGCCACTTTTAATTTCAAAATTCGGCAAACACTTTTTATTTTTTATTTATCACAAATATTGCGGATAATAATTTATTTTTAATGTTCAATATTTAATTTATAGAGATTTATTTTCGTCAACTACTACTACTTCTATATTAAAATTCCACTCTTTGAAATTCAGATTTGACGAGTAACATTTTTTTATCGAAATGTCAAACGTGGTCATTGAACCCGGAATTTTTAGTATCCTTTCCATTTAAAAAAGTAGAATAGAAAAATTTCACAATTAATTTTTTGCAAAATATATACTCCAATTGCGAATGAGTAGAGAGGAGTCAATATTAATAGAAAAGGAAATTTCAGTGCAACATGTATGATTATTGTAATGTTATTAACAAAGACCTTTTTCGATTGATGCTCGAATACAGCCAAACTCTAACCAATTTGTCGTAACAAGTCACGTTATTACACAGTAAACACCACTGGGTCATAACCAAAAACGGTTTCTTGTTTTAGTATTCATCTCATTATTGTAATTAGGCATTGATAATGATGAATACGCAATCAACTTTAACACGAAAGAAGACTTGACCAGGAATTTGCCCTACGATTATAAGAGTGTAATGAACTACGACATGGCTAAATTCGTCGATCCGAAGGTAAATTAACTTAATCTGCTAATTGTCAAAACATGCGACTGTAAAATATTGCGCTGTGCCGAGCATCCCGCTGTAACATTAGCAATGTGGTCAACATCCAACATGCAATCTTATAAAAATTAATTAAAAATAAACCGTCGCAAACGCACGTAACGATGTAGCGTACTCAACCAGTTTAAACGAATGGGGTCATTTACGGGGTACTAGATAGTTTTCGTTTCTTGTAAAACTAGATTTTTTTTTAAAACCCTGTTTTTTTGGCTTTGGGGTCATTTTGGGGGTCTTGAAATAGGAGCCAGGGATCACTTGGGTCACTGAGACTATTCTTTAACTTTATTCATTAATTCATTTTGTGCAAAAAGAGAAAATATCGAAAGATTCGAATTTAGGCTGAAACGCTACTTAATAAATTAAAATAGACTTAAAACACATTTAACCTATTTTACTAAATACGAAATTCAAGCTAATGCATAATGTTACTTTTGATTATGGGTTAGCCATACATCAAAGAAATAAATTCATTCACTAATCTACTTAATAAATACCTGAAAGCCAATGTTGCTAAGTGTAATATTAATTTTTACTACAAGACCTTTCCACAAAAGAGACTCTCGTACTATTACAGGCTACTTTGCCCGTTTCGCCTATTCTAAACACCATAATCCCTAAAGCGGTAAGGCTAAAGCACTTCGGATAGAACTTTATAGGTCAAATTGTGGGCTGTTGCCTTCGTTTCGTTTATTAGAAAAATGATTAACTAAAATCTATTCAATCTATATATTTCCTGTACCGTAACATTATGTATAACATTTAAAACAAATTTTTAACATTAAAAATTTCAAAATGGTTTTTCTAAATTCTACAGCCAAATCCTCCAAAGAAGCCAGACGGAGTCAAGGAGAATATGGGTCACTTTTGTGGAATTAGCGCAGGAGACTTAAATCTAATTGAACTTATATACAGAGAGACTGCGGAACGGCATCAAAATTACGTTCGCAGTATGTTATTATAACAGTACTTTTGGAATTTATATATGTACAAAAATATTCAGAAGATAAAGTCAGTGAACTGAGAAAATTTAAAGAAGTTTGTTTATGGTCGTTTGAAGGTGGGCTTGCTAAGCTTGTATACTGATAAATATTTTGATTGTAATTCTAATTCTAAGTAACCCGTCACTGTAGTAATTATATTTACCGTGCTACCAATTTAAAACTCCATCTTAATTTCCGTTAGTTATTCTGACGGGAACAAAAAAAGAGCATCATTTTTAAAAATAAGGCAGCCCTATAAAGCTATGACTGATGATGATGATGAATGATTGTTTATTATTGGTTAGTGTCAACCTGTCACCCTATGCTTAATTTTCCGGTTCTATTCTCGGTTGGTTTAATTTTCCTCCTCATATGTTCTAAATGGCCTAATACATTTTTTGACATGTTTTAATATGTTTAACTAGGGAAAACGCCATATACTGCATTCTATCCGATACCCGGGAAGACGTGTGACGACAGGATCAAGATCATGGTAGACGAAATGGCTTAAATGGACAATCCGCTTCCAATGTTTTCCAGATTTTCAAAATTAAAAAGAAAATATGAAAATTAAAAAATTATCAAGATCATGGTAGACGAAATGGCTTAAATGGACAATCCGCTTCCAATGTTTTCCAGATTTTCAAAATTAAAAAGAAAATATGAAAATTAAAAAAGTTGAATTTGAAAAAAAAAATTTTTACTTCAGAAAGATTTTAACAATAGTTTACTTTTACAATAGTTGATGAAATAATATAAAATAAATTGGCATTACAATTTCTATTAAACCTGAACTCCTTGTTTAAATGACAGGAGTGGGGGAGGAGTGAAGGTGAATTTTAAACATGTTGTGCTAAATAAATTTCACTCCTCTATTTTCTAAATCTTTCCAAACCATCCGCATCAAATTTCCAGTGGTGATACGGCGAATGACAAACTTTAAACGTCTAAAAGTGTTAGCTGGGCCCTGAGTAGCACTACTTAAAATAATCAAATAAGCATTTTCAAAACTATTGTATTGCTGTACTAATTTTGAAACCCCCGTGGTCAATCAAACTAGAAGAGTAATTCAATTAGGAGATCTCTAGGGTAGGGCTTGTTGGGCCATTTGGGTAAAATAATACTTGCGTCCACATTTGGATTCTACTTGTTGGAAAAAATAATTTTTAAAGCAAAGTTCACAGTTATACATTTAAGGTAAATGATTGCAAAGAGCAACATATAACTTTTTTGTAATGATGACTATAACATTGAAACAATTTTTATGGTTTATGATTGCACAAATATTAGCTTCGGTATTTTGTATCTTAAACAACCGTCCATATAGTAATAACAACAGTTTCGATTTGGAGATTTTGATTTTTTTGAAAACAAAATGTATTTCAAAACTTGAACCTGGATATATAAATTGTCATTTAAATTCGAACCTGCATTAACATATTTTCTACAACTTATCAGAGCTATCAACTATCACTCGAGCATCAGATATAAATTTGTGTGTAAATGCCTAATATAAATATTTATGTTGTTGCCATGTGATTTTTTGTGTTAGTAAATCCTGTGCGGTCAATGTTAGCCCAAGTATTTACCAAAAGGGTCTAAAGCAAAGGAAACCCTCCGGCAGAAAAAGCCTTTAGAATACAGCAAATTGTAGAAAAATTTCCTGTACCGTGAGATGTTGCAGATATTTCTCTAAAAATATTTTCTAGCCGAAATGCTGAACCCAAATTTTATAGAACTTTGAGTCGGACTCATTAAACGCAGCAAAAATGTGAAGAATTTTTAAAGTTATCAAATTTTGAATTTATTAAAGGAAATTTTTCACATATGTAAAAGTAAAAACTTTATTTCATTTAAGATTCACGTTAAAGCGTAAACCGAAACCTAACCTAAATAAAAACCTTAAAGAGAACCTTAGTAAAACGGTCAATCAAGTTTCGGAATTAGGAACAATAGGCAAGATACTAGAAAATTAATAAATTATTAGAAAAAAAAAACAGAATTTTTTAAAGTGTAAACATCTTGGATAATCGTATCACTTTGTTTTTGTAAATAATTATTCTGTGATTTCGAGCTTCAAAATGTGAATTGGGTTCTGGGGCGATCGAAACCATCTTAACTTTTTAGGGTTTGACCATTAAAGTCATTTTGAAGGTCAAAAGTGTCATTGGGTACAAAATTGACACCTATACAAATGTTTTGAGGAACAACGCTTGTTGGGTTCATTGTTCATGTTGTCATAGAACGATATATTTAACCTTGACAAAAATTTTAGATTTCAATTTTATTACTAATCCTTAAAGATTAGAACACGCAAAACTTACTTTACTTTGACAATAACTGTTTAAATTTAAAAAAAAAGTGTACTCCTTCAGTCACATTCAGTTCTTGGTTCTAAACTATTCTTGTTGATTTAACCCGTTTACTCATTTACAAGACCTTTTAGAAATTAATTAAGAACATGTTTTGAACTCGTTAAAAATAACATTGTGCAAACATAGTTTTAATAAAATAAATATTGCTATAATTAATTTAAATTTACTCTTAATGTAGTTAACGATTACGATTACTATGCATAAGTGTTCTAAAAATCTTCTGTTCTAAATTTTTTTTTAATTTTAATTTTTAAATAAAAATTTTGCACATGAATTGCTGAAAGTAGGTAAAGTTGAGTTCAGACTCGGATTACTGTTCCTTACCCTCAAATAATTTGCCATAAGAGTAACCCAAATCTTTTAACTTCATTGTTCCCGTATGCGAATTTAGGGCTTATATACACTGTTTCCAGGCTCCAGTCACAATTCCTTTCTCGTTTTTTTTTCTTTGAAAAAAATCTACTTTGCTCTATAATTCTAAAAACTCTACAGTTCTTCAAGAAGGATGAAATTGTCAACTTTCACGGTGATTGGCATTTTTTCCTTGCTACTCTTTTCAGAGCAGGGTCTTATTGTACAAAGGAAATTTGAACGAGAAAATGGTAAATAAAGCCACTATTAAAACTGTAAAAAAAATTATTAAGCAGTTTCACAAAAGAGTTCGGAACACGTAAGTGTTCCAAACGAGCAATAGTTCCGAAAAAAAAAATTTCCAAAAATAATAAACAAAATTTATATTACAATTATAGTTTTATTGTGTGATTTTAATAGTTAGGTTTTGGTTGTTTAAATTTTATTTTTAGGTCCAAATAGTTAGTTTTAGGTGTAAAGTTCATTGTTTGGGTTTGGGCTTAAATTTGATAATTTTTGTTGCAAATATAATATATAATACCATAAAAAAATTTGGGATAATAAATTATTGAACAATTTGTTTGAGTTAACCAAACATGAAACTTGAACCTGTCACATTAAGTTAGATTTAAAATAATTCAATTTACATAATATTTGGTATTTTTAAACCTAGTTTTATAAAAGTTTTATTATTAAAATTTTATTGTGTGAACTTTTTCTTTGAAACATTATTTTCGGAACAATTATTTCTCTGAATCTATTTTTTGGTGCTTTATTTTTGGAACTTTTATTTCGTTACCTCTATGAGATCGACTAGGCTTAAAACCCGTATTACAATAGGAGGACCGTACGGATAGGAAGTTTGGCTTAAATTTGATAGTTTTAGCTTCTCATACAATATATAATAGCATTAATAAATTTTTGAGCAATCCGCTTGGGTTAATAAAAATGAAACTTGAACTTGACACATTAAGTTAGGTTAACTTTAACATAATCCACTTCGCATATTTGATACTGTTAAACCTTAAATTTATGAAAGGTTTATTAGTAAAATTTTATTGTTCGGTTTAATTACATAGTTTTAACCTAGTTATAAATATTAAAATATAAGTAAAGTTATAAAAAATAACTTTTTCAATTAAAGAATACATGCATTTGTTCTGTTCAAACAGGAACTGATGACAGTGAAGGATTTAGTGGTACGCGGGGTTACGACCACTCCGCGCCTTACCTATGGACGGGTGGAGTTGTATACTATCGCTTTCACAAAGATGTCGGTAAAACTCAAGTGTATATTGAACTAGCCAAACAAACCAGTTCTTGTACAAAAGATTTTACTGAAACAAATATTAATGGCTTATTTAATTCCCATTCCCTATTTTGGACGCTGTTGAATTAAATTAGAAAGTCCCATGTTTTTTTTGATTGACCTTGAAACTCAGTGCAAGAATTCTGATGCAAAACATTCTGTGGGCGATAGTCACAAAATATCACGCACGCCTTTGCCTGACATCAGTAAGATAAAAAATGAGAGCCTGTAACGTATATATATATTTTTTGGACAGTTCGTATCATTTAAGCATTATGTCGTGCGCGACATGTAGTATGTTCAGTGTGTTTCATCACCAATTGCGCACCCTATAGACCCAAGTGCATACTACTAAAACATGGAATGAGGTATAATTTCCGCCGGGCTGACAGTTACTGGGACACTGAATCGCTGAATCGCTGCACCACTACTCCCTTATCTAGATGAACCCTCGAATTAATGACTCCATTTTGAGTGCTTAACACTCAATTAATTAACTTTTCAAATGCCAACAACTATTACAGAGATCTGTTTATTACAACCCCTAGAGAAGAACTGATAATCCTTTTCCTTAACCTAGGCGTTATCCGCAGTGGGGTTGGGAGGCTTCCACATCTCTGGGCATCGTCCGCTTCAAATTGAGTAGATTAAAAACTAATGTTTCCAATTCTTAGGTTAGGTTAGGTCGCATGACCTAACCTAACCCAAACATTACATATGCTAAATTATTCGAATCTAAGTCCTTGAGAATTAGGGCCTTGCGTTAACGTTGGAAAGCACTGTACATTTGACCTTTATGTTTGGCAGGAGACGTGGTACAACTAAAGGTGGCCCTTGCCATAGAAGCCATTACATCAGCCACTAATGGCCTCATTGTATTCAGCTATTGCACAGATTGTAGAAAAGGCGTCGTTATTATATATGACGGAAGCGTTGAAAGGAAAGGTGTGAGTGCGGGTTTAAGATGTCGCGCAGAATTAGGTTTCCAAAGCAAAAAGAGTCAGGTAACCAGTAGTAATGTAGCATCGAAGTTAACTAAGTACACGTTTAATTATTTTAACTAATCATTGTAATTTAAATTAAAGCAATTGGTCCTAAGTTTTGGAGCAGACCAAAAAAATTATGATAGTGGCAAGAACGGGGCAGGTGTTGCCGTACACGAGTTTATGCACGTCTTTGGATTTATACACGAATTCCAGCGACATGACCGTGACGATTACTTCGCTTTGCAGAAGGCAAAAATTAAGGATGCCTTTGGTAAGTTTCGTACGGATTTACTGAAAAAAAAATTTAGAACTGCATTTGGAAAAGTTTTAAAAATTTTGGGAAATTTTGAAAAGGTAAAATTAGGTATGTTAAAAACCGGAGACAAATGGTTTCTCCGAGCCGCATGTAATTTCGATTACACATTTGTATAAGACTAATTTTTCTGTGCCAACCAATGACCTTTTTACCTCAAAATGACCTATCAAGGTCAAACTTTACTTAACTTTACTCTACTTGAATGCTATTTTAACTACGGTTTATTGCAATTAGACTTTGAAATAGAATAGATTAGACAATAACGCCCGTTATCGAACGGTTCCTTGTATTCATTTCATTATTTTAATTAGGCTATAGTAATGCAAGATATAGAGTTAACTTTAACACCAGAGATGACTTGACCAGGAATTTGCCCTTCGATTATAAGAGTGTAATGAACTATGACTTGACCGACTTCGTCAAACCGAAGGTAAATTAACTTCATCTGCAAATTGACAAATTATTAAATATTTGAATAGATTAAAACCGTATCCAATTTTTATTTCTACTATATTTTCGCTCGTCTGTCAGTATGTCTGTCCGTCCCTCTGCCTGTTTGACATCGAGGCCTGCAAAAACCGCAGGAGCTAGAGGCGCCATATCTTACATATATATATTTGGTATGCAATCTGCAGTGGTTTAGGGTCAAACTCCGGGCAAAATTGTTTTCCGTTTTTTAGGGTCAAAGGTCAAATATCAGAAAAACTTAAATTTCACGTGTTTTGTTCGATCCTGCAAAGATCACAAAAGTTAAAATAGTTATATTTGGCAAATAAATGAGGTTGATACCTGGGGTGGTTTAGAATTAATTTTCGGGTAAAATTTACTTCCGATTTTTAGGGTCAAAGGTCAAATATCAGAAAAACTTAAATTTCACGTGTTTTGTTCGATCCTGCAAAGATCACAAAAGTTAAAATAGTTATATTTGGCAAATAA
>VYYI01001431.1:0-19661 GCA_021029175.1 Bilobella aurantiaca
ACGGTGGAGTAGGCTGTCGAGGCCGGAGCCAGTTTTACTAGTTGTGCAGGTTATCCGGAACGCACAATTTTTCAAATTCCCAATCTCCGTGCACGTTTGGATTTTCAAGGAAACTGGCATGGAGTGCTGTGGAAGTTTTGAGTAGGAATCTTGTTTTTACACCAGTAAATAAGTCTGGTATTGCTCAGGTGTCGTGGAATAGTCATACATAATAGGCAGCATTGGCATTACAACCTCAAACATGGAGAGATCCTACAACTCGTATATGGACATTCTAGCTAGATAAAATTCCCCAAGACCTCAACGCATATACAAAGCTCAGCTCAAGTTAGAAAAATGTCAACAGCTGATAGGAATATTTATTGATACATGCAATCAAGTTGAAGAATGAATAAAATTATTTTATGATGCTCCGAGCACTCTCCTCCCGGATTCTCATTGTCAAGCCGGAGGAAATTCACTACCACTACGTGCGCGGGTTGAACAAAATCCTAATTTTGCCCTCCTCGGATAGATTCGTTTCTTTTCAAGCCCTCGTCGCTGCCATCGTTATTGTCTTCGGCGGTCAAAGAGTATACCCAAACATTCGTTTATTCCAAATAGCTTGAAGAAAACTACTTAAATATGCAAAATCGGACTACTTATTAGTCATTCCTCTCGTCAACGTATATGTTTATCCACTTTTAATATTTTCTCGCGGCTTCCTGCATCTAAATCATGCTTCGTGAATAATACACATCCAAACCGCTCTCCTTGCCAGCGTCTTCCACACCGAACAATCACTATAAGCTCATCACATGCTAAGATGAATGTGACCTGGAGGCTCTGATGTATTTGTGCACACACAACATTCTTATCTACCTATGGACATGCTCACAACCACAACCCTGCTGCCGCACTGGCAGCATACCACTACGGATGATGATGACGGTAGTTACAGCGGTGTTAGTGATGATGACGTTACGTCGGACGCGGTGTGGACGATGCGTCGGAACGTTGACTGTCATGAAGCTGTGCGTAAACTCCAGGGCGAAGCCAGCTCTCGTTTCAGAAAATCAGGTTATGCTTAAACTTGGGGTACGTGCATGTCAAACAGCATTTAAAGAGTTAGAAGTTGACTTCATTATGGGGGCATTAGGAGGACGATGAGGCTACAAACTTGTAACTGGAAACCCTTTCAGAATTATATATCTTACTAACTGGTGGAAAGGAAAGCCTCCCACTTCAACTACTACTACCATCACCAACACCAACACTACCTTTTTCCCTTTCTCTCACTCTCTCTTAATCTCCTTCAAAAGATTATATTCGGGAACTAAAATTATCAAATCTTTACCTCATAAAGAGAAACATTTCCGTGGGAGCTTTTAACTGAGAAGGGAATGAAAGGTAGGCTGGCGGTAGATAAGTAACTTTGACTGACTGACGAGTACGTATTTAGTCTGAGACGAAGGGGAAATAAAGCTGCGTAATAATGTGGTATTTAACTTTACGGTGAGTAGAAATTAAAAGCATGACAATTTCAGTCCCGCACCCCCAAATCCTTCAGCGCCCAAGACCTTCAGCTTTCACGAGCTCATTTAGGTTTAAAAAGAGCTCGAGACATGAAATGTATACGTATGTACCCATTCGGGAGAGCTGGTGCACATTCTCCATGAATTTAAGTGAACAACAGGGCGTTCCCTGTCTATTTATTGCTACGCCAGCTATTTACATCGCATTATACGGGCATTACGCGCACTCAGAGAAGAACCACCGGTTGAAGGAGATGGAACTGTAGCGCAGTGAATATAATATACATTGTGTGAGAGGAAATGATACCGGGTACGACCATCTCATTGAGGATAAGACTTACTCAGGCAGCAGTCAGGTTTCATCAACGTGAAGTAAGGATACAAGAAAGAGACGGAGAGAGAGAGGAAACAGGCTGGTAGGCCATATAATAGTTTGTCGAAAAATAGTTGAGAATTATATCGGCTGTTGTTGTAGTCGGTGGCGGCAGCAATGCTGGTGCTGGTGGTGCTACAGAGAGGAGGGGGAACCTTCTATTACCGCCGTTCCGAATTCGAGCATTATAACATATGTACCTGGTCCTCCGTAGCAGTACATCTTATAATAATTCGTATTGTTTACGACTCCTTATGCCTCGTCGTTACACACGTATAGTTGTGTAAATTGTGAGTAATTTTATAGTATTCGTGCAACTACGGCTTTTCCCCGTTTGAAATTAATTGAGCCAAAAAACCTGTTAGGCATTTATATAGGCGCAATCGAGGGAACTGCTGGGAAAACAGGACGACGTGGCGGCCATTACCTCTCTCTCTCTCCCGCACTGTTCTACGTTTCTGTGGCTATGTTCGCAAAAGTCGATAGCAGTTGAAAACCATGTAGTATGTATTATAGCCATAGAGGTAACATGCGGAACATGGTTTTACTAAGGTGGAAAATTGAGCTGAGTGCTTTTGAGGAAAATTTCGTCTAAATTGCGTACACTCCACTCCAACAGAGCTGCTCATTACGATTCCCCAAACCTTTGTACATAATTGAATGCGTACTTATACATATACACACATATAAGAATATATAATAGAAATACATAAGAACCTCCGTCACAGTCACCACCGCTGCGAGAACTATACACAGCTACTCTCATTACAGCAAAGTCTACGTCAGTACCATTACAATCATATGCATGTGATGAGTATGCGATATAGAACTAATACATGCAGAATATAGAGCAGAATGTTCCTCCTCATCTTCGTCATTATCACAAGGAGTATCAGTAGCACGGCCATATACGCCTAGGGAGAGACGAGAGACTCCCTGTCCAAAAGATTTATGGCAAGTTTGCCTTGTCCGGGACAAGTGTTATACAATTCTTTTCCACTCCAACCTCAGTCAGTCAGTACAGTCGCGAAAAATAATTTATATGAAAATGACGGGGGTAAATGCAAGTAGAATATTGTAGTTTATTATGAAGACCAAGGAGGGAGAGCGCATGGAACATAGTGGAAGCGAAGACGGATCCGAAGGATAGGAAGCGAAGGAAAGATAGAATGAAAAAAGAGAGCTAAATGTTACATTGTTTTTAACGCAGACTTGAAGGCATTAGCATTTTCATTGGCATAAACATGAGAGTTAGGAGGGAAGGAGAGCGTTTGTAACCACGCCGCCATAAAATGTCGAGGAGAGAAGAAGCATGTTGATGATAGTTGACCACCCAAATGACCCTAGTCATTTAACACTTGAACATAAACAGTAATGGTCCAATTCTATGTGAGTTACTTACATGGTTATTAGCACTCACTCATATGCATACTAATCTGTCCCATTACTATGGGGTCCTATGTGCAGACGGTCTATGTACAAAATCCCTCTATTTCATTTCCACATTCAGGAGGAGGAGGAGGAGGAAGAGAAGGTGTGATATATCAGGAAGTATGCACATCCACAGGGTGGACAGCGTTTCTCTATGTATGTACAGCGGACACACGACGTAACCATATCGCGGCTTCAGTAAAAGTTTTTACTCAGTGACGACTATGATGATGGAGATGATGATGATAGGTACGTTAGCTATAATGGAAATATACAACCCTTCACAAAATGTTCTTATCCTTTTTTCTCAAAATATTCCATTACGAATTCACTGGACCATCTCAGTCCATGAGTCGTATAGAAGGCAAAAGGGGTTGAACGCATCTCCAGTCACAAAATCACTAATATAACGTTATGTCCGTACATCTAATAAGCAGCCGTAAGTGAACAACCTACAAGTGACTTTCCAGCTTTGGCTCCCACATAGATAGTCAATTTCCCATTAGTAGTCGTGGGCTTGCATGGATGCATACGTTATGTGCGTAAAGATACAGCATTTGAATACGAATGGGTTCGGGCCCGGATCACGGGTCAACCTGGTTAATTCCGTTTGTGTGTGTGTGTCGAGGAAGGTAGTTCAATAGAGGGATTCAGGACTTATTTAATAAGACAGCAAGTAAAGGGTGAAATGTATTTATAAATCTTACATCCTCGCCCCGAGATCCATTACCTTAATGTCCACTTAAATTGGAACTATCTTGGGTCTGTACGGGTAGCAAGAGTATTAGTTCCCCTTGCTTTACAGCACTTTTAGTTTACCGTGCGTAATGCGGTGTTGTATATGTTCTGTGTTTGAAGATGAAATGGTCCTACCTCAGCTGAGATGAGTGCTTCCCATTTTGCCCCGCACGGACTCATTATTTACGGCCGTGTAATTTTCATAAAGATGGAATACATCGTAGAACACGGTCCTCCTGGAGTGAAATGCAATATCTTAACACATATGAACCCGAACGGTCTCTGTGAACCACAACATTATATACGACTACTATTACCACCAGCACCAAACTACATCCATCCACCACAACAACTTCTCCTCGTCTTGTGTCTCCTCGGCAAATGAGCATCATCAAGCTGCTTGTTTTAGTACCTTTGAACATGAATGCCTAATATTTACGTTGTTATTTCTCTCTTTGAGTGCGCCTCTCGGGTGGGAAGACAATTTTCCATTATTTATGCTGACATTTAATTTTTAATTTCGCAGTCCCCAGCCCATTCGAAGATTGCGCACATGGACAGCCGCCGTAGAAATTTATGGCAATAAGATGCACAAACGTGTAAATTATTAATGCCGCATAATGTCCTTTCTTCATACGCACACACGTCTGCTTCTTTCTCTCCCTATCAGTTCACTATTGCATATGGAAGGAGGGGGTGGAAGACAGCAGAGTCATAGGCTTGAGCTTCTCTCAATATACTATCTACTGTATTAATCTTTACTGCTCATGTACGCACTCTACGTCCGTACGTCAGACAGAGAGCACTTCCACCGCGGAACTAAGGAAACAAGGACAACAGCAACTACTACTATTACTGCAGGATAGCAGTCGTGAGCCGTTCGCTTCCTAGTCTAAATCCAGTTGAGATGGAAAAGTAACCGTGAAAAATTGGAGGAGAACCGAGTCGTGAATACGAAATCTACTATGGATACGGAGGAGGCTTCTGTAGTACAACTACTACCGCCAATACTACCACCACTTCCTCACATTACGACTACTAAGGTACAATTGGCCGCCGCCCTTTTTATGATAAAGGAGACCCCAGAGCTATCAATAAAATTCAAAGACTCCAAATCCCGCAGTCTCCCGTCCCACTATAAATAAAAGTAATGGTTGGTGCCAATAATAGGCGGTAAATTATTTCCCTATGGCTTACGCTCCAACTATCACGCATTAAACTCAGGAACGTCTGGCCCGACGTATAAAAGGGGATTGCCAAAAAGGGTTGATTGGAGTCACACCAGGTCTCTCTGTCTCTAACTCACACTGAGCCTGTCCACAGTTTATAATTCTAACTGTAGACTATATGCTATGAGCCCGCACTTCATTTCGGCCGACGACTATTCTCCGTTGCGTCCACGCATGTATGAAATAGGTATGTAACGAGTGGGACGGGGAGTAAAAATAGGTAAAATTCATAATTTCCCAGTGCGTTCGGGAAACTTCTCACTTTTAGCAGGGCAGCCAGTCTGGAAGTAAATTTAGTAAAAACAGGTATGTGTAAATGTAGTTTATGAGCCCATAAAGAGGTAACTTTGGAAGGATAATGGAGTAGTTTAAAAGTTTGTGTTTAGAGCAATGGTTTGTATTTCTCCACCCCCTATTAGGAAATGATTGAACAGACCAATTAACGTCCTAAGAATGTCTTGACATTTGACTCCATGAGGCGCCTGATTGTCCCACCTAGAGAAACTTGACTCTTTACAGGTATAGTGTCACCAGGAACGGCGCCACACACTTGAGCCCTGTTTTACCCCAAATCACACAATCTATACACACGCACATACATACATCCCAACGCATGGCGAGCAGACCACTCTCTCACATCTACATTAAGCTCTCTCCCTATCCGTCTCTCTTTCTCTCTCTCTCTCTCATTCTGAACGTCCCTGTCTCTATCCCTATCTCAAATGCCTCGCCCCGCAGCCTGCTGCATATTTTCTTCCTAGAGAGACCACATACCCAGAGGGACTTTCTAAAAGTTCAAACAGTCCACCGATCCGAAAACCGGATTATAGTACAAGTACATACACCCCCAGACTTAAAAACCAGACAATGATCACACAATCGATTTCATTAGGCGCCATTATGTCAACCCTGTGCCGCGTCAAACTGAGACAAAAGCCGGACTTGACCATGTTATACAACCCCGACCTCCGCCTCCTCCATCCTCGTCATCCACCTCTCAAATCACTCAGTCCGTTCGTCACAAGTGTTGGCCGTAGCAATGGCAGTAATAGCAATAGTAGTAGTGGTAGTAGCACTAGCAGTAGAGGTCCTCGAGGCCATTAAGTAACTCACAGCATACTGGTAGTGACTCCATGGAGAGGTATAGGCTTGAGCCCACGTCGGAGTGGAACATGAAGCCAAAAGGTGTATCTATATACATGTGTGTATACAGTATATTGACACTGGATAAATTCCATCCCAACGGACTGGACGCATTAGAAAATCTGGACCTGGACTAACGCATCCAAATTACACGACAAACACGATCATTATGCATGCTTCATTGCAATATTTCTATCTCTACTGGCCCAGTCCGGTCCTATCAAATTTATCCCGTCTATTGGTCCTCACATTTAGTATCTAATTTACCCTTGTCGAATAATACGATACATCCAACCTTGTATTTTGTTACACAATGCTACGTTCTGTTCGACAGTCATGAACCGGGTTTCATCCAACCAATGGACAAACCAACCTATAACAGCTGGCTGTTGCTCCGCCAATTTACCGCAGCAACCACATTTCCACGCAACTGATCAACGACGGCTCATTATAATTATAATCATTAAGGTTATTACTTTACTACGAGCATTAAGCCCCTTGGTGCTACGCTATATCAGGTTCTCAGATCTAAATTCAAATTTTTTAATACACTGCCCTGTCCAATGACCGCTAACAAGAGTGACGGTTGACGGTGGCAAGTTCACTGAAGAAAAAGGAGAAAACTACTCCGATGACTCGGTAAGGGAAGGGGGTCGGTCGGACAAATAAAAAATGCTATAGTACATGGGATACTGAACGTCTTTCTCAGATTTTTACCTCACCTTACTAGCTGCAGTTGTGGGAATTCCCTCCAACCTGTGCAGTAATTCACGTATACCCTGTTACTGCAACATAGGAGCTTTTTAAGTAAAACGATCAATTTCCGTTCACTTATGGACAAGACCTTTGATCTGAAAATTTGAATTTCAACATTGGTGTGTGTTAGGGGATAATGGAAACGAGCATGATATTGAGAGTAGAGATTCCAAATAGTTAGAATCGTTCATGAGCATGCACCCTACCATCTGCACTCTCATTTTTACCAACGTATAAAGACAGAGATGACGAGAGAAACTAAAAGGGAGGCCTGCCCAGCTTAGTGTATGTGGATAGAAATGCTGTGAAAATGTTCCATGTACGTGCGTAAGGTAGTTGATAGTGCTGTTTTATTGGACAACGGATTAGCAGCGTGATTTTTATATGTGACACATACGATGTTGAGTTTATTAAGTGTGAGAATAAAAAGTTCTGTCTGCGTGGTTATGATAGCGCTCTAATTATACCCCTGTCAAACGAACAAGTTGGTCTGCTTGTGACGATCAAGAGATATACAGGGTGTATAACGTCGCGTCTGTCGTCATGCTACAAATGTTTTACACGGGACGACAAGGACTTAAAAATGGGAAACGTAAAAATATTTTAATGTAGTAAATAGTCTTCGTTCTTGAATGCATAAAAGCTCAAATGAGCGTCGACGGAGAGTGAGTGTGAGGGACTGGGTGAGTGTACATGTGTGTGTATGAGAGAGAATAAACTTGTATTTCTTTGAATTTGGTCTGTTCGTGAGAACAAAAGAGAGTAACATCGACGGAATGCACACTACAGCATGTATACAAACACGTACGACGTTGACGACGCATTAAGCACCCACAACATGTCCTGAGGAGACAGCGTACACAGTCACTTTTACTAAATGTGTGACGAGGACTATAGGGGGGACATCCTTTCTGATTGTCTCATGTATTCAGCACATATGACACATCAGCAAAGCAAGCTGTGGACCAGCATTTAGTAAACCAGTGGTACTGAAAGCTACATGAAGTAGTTGTGGTAGTACTAGTAGTTTTACTAGTAGTATTACCAGTGGAAGTAGTCGTCATCGTAGCATGGTAATCCTATACGGATAGTGTGAACGTGTTAAAAATAACATGCAACATGTATCCTGTGTGCGGGGCATGATGCAGAACTAATGTTCTTGCATCACAAATTCAAAAAAGAGCTTCAAATACGAATAATTTGGCCTCAGTTTCAACCGTTCAGTCAGCCAGTGAGACTTGCGCGAGCCATAGGACACTATAGGTAGCACTTTACATACGAAAGCATTATGAGCGCACTAACACTGTGAGAATAATTCCTGAAATGAACATGCATGAGCAATCCCAGTTCGGTGATCCAAGGGGAGGAGGAGGAGGTGGGGGACAAGATGAAATACAAGTTTTCCCATGGCATTACATGTGTGTGTACTTACGCTTGAACCATTGGGAGTTGCGTATTACTATATGAGCGTGAGCTCATGGAAGAGAATGTTATCAGTAGCAAGATTCATCTGAGCGGAGGCCGTCGGATCATAATTTTCGTAGATAGATAAGGCACCCATTAGCCAGAATATACACACACCTAGTGCATAGGATAGGATCCTGGCCAAAAACCTGGATGTTGTACTGGAACGAACTTAGGTGAATGCACATACATGTCCTCCTACGTCCACGTCAGCGAGGAAGGTCTTGCTGACTGTGGCACATTCGTGTTGGTGTTACACAGTAAGGATAGTAATTAGGTGTCTGTAATAGAATGCATGGTTAGTGACAAGAGAGTTCGAATGACATGCGAGGAACTTTACAGTTTAAGTTCCACACTCTGTGTCACTTTTGCCACTCTTACAGGATACACACCATCTCGTATGTCATCATTAGGCTCGTACCCATATGTTTTTTACATAGCAAGAGAGCATGGGCTTCGGCTTGGGGTCCGAGCCGTGTTCATACACCCATATACCTCACGAACACCCACACACGGAGATACACGAGTAGAGTCGTCAGTTTGGCGACACTGATCTTCAAGTCTAACATCCTCTCACATATGTTACTCGGTTGAAGGAGCGGACATTGAAGACGACAACGGCGGCGGCCGACGAATTACTCAGAACATTCTTAAATAAAGGATTTATCCTGGCTTTTAGTACTCTACTTACAGAGGGAGGAGTCACAAAAATTCCTTCTAATTTGCCCCGACAATTTGCACATGCCGACGGATTCAGTGGGTTGAGTTGATTGGCCCCCGAATGTTGTTCGAGTTGCACTACTGGCTTGCCTATTTGGAACGTGCAAGAAACATGCCGCTGGCGGTAGATGTTCAGCTCAGTACACACACATGTGCATAGTTCTGACTTGCCAGGAAGTACAGGGAAAATTAGGGACTATTAGGCCTTGAGTAGGTACACACAAGGTGCAATGTGGCACGTATGTCAAGTTATTCCAATTGTCATCGACTTTTTTGTGCGTGAGACCAGGGAGAGTGGATACAGTTATGATAGTGCCACTGTGCCCTTATCCCTGATCATTGGTGGTACAGATAGCTAATAAACGGGACACAGATGGCGACGAGTGAGCTCATACCTTGTACATATACTATTGCTGATTATCTCAAACGAGTTGGCTCAAACTTGTTCCCTACCATCCCGGGTTGGTTAATGATGCGCCATGTTTATACTTCTACGGCAAGGACATGATGTGAAGACTGCAATGTTGAGCCCTAATAATCACCCTGATCAAGTTATTATTATTGCTCGAATCAATGTCGTAGGTCCAACCCCATGAAGACGTGGAGTCACTATTGTGAACAATCCGCTCCTATACTGAACCGGTGAGAATGGAAACCTCTTTTTATCTCAACTATTTCATTCATAAGAACACTTATGACCCGGCATAATTTGGACTCCGAGTTTCCTGAGGTGAGCATAAATGACTTTTCCCAAGGTGACTCAATGTCATGTTTGTCATGAAGAGAAACTGCACTGTAAGTTGTGAACCACTGCAGAAACATATTGGAGGATATAGATTGACATAAAATGTTAGGAGGGGAATAAATGGAAATAAAAACGGTTGAGGATTCTTTCTTTCTCTCTCTCTCTCTCTCTCTCGCCTTGCGTTGTGTGTGCGGGTGTGTAATAGATATGAATGGATGTGGAAAGTAACAAGGGATATTCAAGTTGGTGGGGTTGATGTTCAAGTCATATGGCATGTAGGACATACACACGGTTTGGAGGGAAAGGGCAAGTCGCAGTTGAGTTTTTCCAGCTGTGAGGAAGCTGAGCCGACGTTGTCACCCGGGACTTTAGGTTTCCGGTGTCCGCTCTGGCGCCTGCGAGTGATTTATTAATCCTCCTTTACTCATTTCATCCCTCAGTGGCCAAACCTTATCCCTACATCAACAAGTCTCACAATCTATCTGCCGTCCACTTAGCTCCTCTCACTACATGCTCACTCTCCTTCGCGAGGGACGACAACACATGCACTCAGAGAGAGGAGGAAAGGAAGATATAGTCGGATTAGGTGCGTCCAACAAATTCCCTTCGCACAGTCCATCAGTATGTGGGTGCGTATGAATGGATATGTGCCTACCTCTGAGTTTCTCCCTGTACAACGACACAGACATAACACAAGAAATAACTTTGTCCGGGTTCAGAAATCAACTCCATCAGTTAGAACAAGTGACAACGAAGCTCATAAACAATGCCGTAGTTATGAGATACTCATTGAAATAAGTTTACTCAAAACAAATTAAGACCAACTTTTCAGAGCGTGATTCATTACCGTAGAAACGGTAGTGTACTCTTGGCCTCTTCAAAACACCAATTCATCTTCACCATGGCTGACGCCGCCGCCACGACCATCATCTTTTCTTCTATCACTTCTCCATAATGCACTTTCCGCTGATTTGTCCCATAAATGTTCGACATAAAAATGTACTACTTGGTGGTATGACGGTGAAGACCCCGGGAATATTCATCTAATCTGATCTCACAGTAGTACACAGTTCCTCCCGATGGTTCTTGAAACAAGGACTTATTCTTCCTTTTTGACAACATTGTACAGATTCCGAGGGGAAATTTAATCCTAGTAGTAGTAGCTGGTCCCGGCTCTATACATACAAGTTCGAGCAGGACGCTCATATAACACGCTCATGTAACACGGATCTTGTTGAAATTTAAATCATGGTTACAATAATAATAATAAGCATGACAACTTCCTCCCTGACGTTGTGAGGTAATGGATCATGTTTCTTTGAGCCCGTTCGGCAAGTGCGATATGAACAACTTCCGCCACGATGATATAAGTGATGACGAGATTTTGCGTAATTTCACATGTTTAGAACCAGTCACATTTTCCAGAACATGAGTGAGAGGATCCAATGGAAGCGAGGGAGCCAGACATTTTCTAACTCGGCCTTACTTCCATATTTCCGCTCGTCGGTCAAGATTACTAGCCATTAAAATGATTCTAACAAGGAGCTTCACACGTTAAATCAATCCCCAAGTGAGAAGATAGGACGAAGAAAGAGGTTTAACAGCTTTTCAGTGTCAGTCGTTTTTGTAACCTGCACAAATCCCATCCGTTTCATGCTCCTCTGACCTATGTGTGCAGCATGGTCGACGCTTTCAAAAGTCTCACACACACATACCCATGATCACAACAAGAAATAATAGTGTGCTGACAAGCACCGGGTCAAATCAATATGTCAAATCACTCAGACTTGGAGTACTCTGTACATCACAAACAGCTGGCCTCATCGGGCGGATTGTCATACATGAATGGGAAAATGACCATATACTCGGAACAAGTCAAAATGACTGGTTCGAGGAGTAAAAACTAATAGAATGCCTGTAGAACTTCTCTTCTTGTTCTACCTCTTCAGTTGCGATATTCGAACTACTGCAGGCTTGCTTAGTAGTGGTAGTAGTTGTAGTAGCATCACTACAATCCTCTCGGTAGCACAAGAGGAGTGAGCCTCCGAAGAAGTAAGGTAGGCCGTGACACATGCAGTTTACTCCCGAAGACCACTTTCGTATTCTGCTCAAACAATGTGTGGAAATGTTGACGTTGCCATTCAAACCCAATGTAGCAAACTAGTGGTAAAATAACGCACGCAAATATGATACCATATGGTTGGAGCGATTGACGAAAGAACATTGTAGTCTCGGTGTGTTGTTGTTCAAGTTGTTCCGAGCCGTGGGGAAAATGATACACATGAACGTGTGTAGATGTACAGGGATAGAGAGTCTTGGTGACTGACAGGTGGAACATTGGCACGAGTATGATCGAATTGTCAGAACTTAGGACTGAAGCATGACGTCAATTTTTAACATGCGATGAAACAGTTACTACTTGGTAGGACCCGCTAATTGTCGAGCAAATAAATTCAATTATGAATAGCCAAAGCAAAATGTGCTCGTACTCCACCTCACTAAATGGAATCCTAATAAGTAGGACTAGTTCTGGCCCTAGTTCATACGCGCCAAGCGGACTGGGCTGGTCATATTATTTGCTCATAATTTCGTAATTCCCCCTTACCACCAAGGACACAATACTTTTCTCTCCGAATTCCGCATAAGTAGTCAAGGGTATTATTCTCATTGTCCTCCAGCCATTTTCAGGGGTTTTCCGTCATTGCAATGAAAACTCGGACTCATGGCTTAATCATTGCGTCTTCGTTGTTGTAATAAATATCAGAGCGGGGATTTCACCCATTGACTTAGTTTACCCCAGGGTACATTACGGATTGAAGAGAGACCGGCTGAACTGGAGAGGCTGATCCTCCGCACAACGCTCTCCCCTTTTCCTTTCACGCCATACTCTTAACTAATAATAAACCATAGTGAACCTCAGAAAATTAAATGATACCCTCTCCCTCGTGTGTCCCCTATGCACATACGCCTGTCTGAGTGCTTTCGTTTGTCCTAGCACTCATAAAAAGCCCCTGGGTACTGATGACTTCGTGACGATACACAAAGCATATATTATTTCACATTGTCCCAGCTCCCACAGCAGTCCTAGTATCTAACACGCGTAGGGCGAACTTCACCCCACGGCCGCCATTATATAATACACAAAATCCGTCTAACCTTGCTCGAGCTCATGTTGACGGCGGATGGGGGACTATGGGTAAAAAGCCATATATGATGACATTTTGAACGATTAGTTTGTGCAGAATCGCAAAGCGCGGATGCTGTGCGGATAAACATATGTATTCCCATGTGTAACTGATCCTGGTTGGTGGTAGCATTTCTCTTTCAAATCATGAGGGAACGGCTCCTCCGAATTACGAACTGACACTGAGCTGAAATCATAGGGTAAATGAATATGGCTTTTATAAAGTGACAGCTTGACAAGGAAATTGAATTGAATTCAACTATTAAGTTGAACTCACGTTGAAAAGGCACGAAAACTCAGTTTATGTTGGCGCATACTTGTGACATTATATGAGGATGAGTAAGGAATACAGTGAGAGCCGTTCCTACATGCAGCCGGTGCATGGAGTTATTCGTACAGTAATCCAAAGGATGAACTATTAAGGGGTTAAGCTAAAAGGAAAGCCCCACGCACTACCTCTGTGGATACTTGTACAACACCATAAGACCATGACATGATAGCTTTATAATGCACGCATGAATTTTTGCACATCCCACGAGCGACACTTTGACTCTGCCCGGATATACCAATAAAAGTGGCTCATACTGTCCAATCCAACCCATTTGTATTTCTAAATGAGAAGATCTGCCAACCAAAATGAGCTTAAAAAGAGTATAGCCACCACCAAAACCACTGTCGGGCTGCTACAATACACAAATGTCAGTTAGAAACATTAATAACTGGCTTCCTATAATATTAACGGAGAGCAACCGTTCCAATGTTTACCTTCCTACTTGTCATACTTCCTACATATATAGCCGCACCTGCTGGATGAACTGTAGGAATGTGCCACGATCGGATGGACAGACAAACAGACTCATTTCGCCGAGGAGCATTGTGTCGCTTAAAGTGTGAACCAGATGGATTAAATTCCTTTTCAGTTGCATCACCGGAACCTCCGAGGCTCTCATCGTGGAACGTCATTTTGTAGGATGCTATTTATGGGAACTCAGATTCATGTGTTAATTAGGTTTATCCTTTGGACATCCCACTCAGAGTGGACACAGTTAGGCTAGTAATTAGTTGCCATCAAGGTAAAATGATTCTCAGGAATACTTCTTTTCTTGCAACCCTGCACCTGGCTTAACATGGCTCTGTACTGCAACAAATAACTCTCGCATTCCTTTTCTTTGCAGGCTGCAGAAGAGGGAGAGGATGGTGGCCACCGAGAGAGAATTGTTGCAAAAAAAGTGGACTAGTCAAAGGTTGCCAATAAATATAAGCGACTGGCTGTACACTACTTAATTGCAAATTCCCACGTATTTTTCAGAATCCACATCTATGCTTAATACGTACTTTGTTTCTTTTGGTCCTTTTGTTTCCATAGCATATAATCTATCCATCCATTTCCTTCCGCAGCGCAGACACACTCACACTCACACACACATACATATACACGTTCATACATACACTCTAACATGCTCATATGTAGATGCATTCACATACATGCAAACATACAAACATGTTCACACATGTATGAATGTACATAAGCATACCTAGACATATACAAACATGTAAGTATACGCACATACACACGCACTTGCACACACATCTCATGCTGATTCCACGGCAAGTTTCCCTCTAATATGTTGCATAGACTTGGTCCTGCTCACGGTTCGTTGTGATACCCACGAGTCGGGTTTTTACCTCTCTCACTTAGCAAAAACCCGAGATGGAGGCCTCGGACTATCGTGCTGTGTCTATTCGTTGTAAACACAATGGTACTAGTATCGTGCGAGACATTCGCTAGAGCTAGAAAATGTAGTAGTTGGCTAAACACCAATAGGCTTTGCAATTTGATTGCAGGATCTGCACTGATTACTCGATGATGTACCGGATCCATCGTGTTTCGTATTTTGCCATCCTTCCAGGGATGTGAATGAAACAGCCAAGCTGATTCTGCTTCCTTACAAAACGCATCCATGGCAGGAAGCTCTGACGAGCTCGTCTTCTAAGCCTTAGAGGGATAAGCTTGCTAGCAGTTATGGGATGATGATGATTATTATTATGATGATATTGATGGCCATGACGACGCCGAGGGTAGAGGATGCACATAATGTGTGGAGTAAGCGACCTGTGGCACTAACTACTATGTATGCATGCACACATAAAGTCACTTCATGCAGGCAGTGTACCGCGTAGCGTGTATGTGTACAACTCTTCGGGCCCGGGATTTCTTCTCCCCCCACACTGACTCATCAAAAATGCAAATGAGGGCGATTACAATTGAGAACACGGATAATCAATCACTGGATGGGTAAAGAATACACCTGTAATCGTACTCCCATTATGACTTATCTTATCACTCTCAAGCAACATTGCAATATGGGAGAAACATGAAGAGAAACACGTGTGTGCACACTGGGCACAGCTTAGAGTCCATATTTTGACAAATGGTAATCACACATGGCTAAACTTCGTCGCATGATTTTCAATTCTTCGCCCGTCTTCCCGCTCACTTTATTTATCTAAGGCTTGGCCATCTCCAAGAGAAACATGATGATGATGATGATGAGTGAAACCTGATGGTGGGTCTTAAAAATCATAATAATAACTCTACTAATCGGGTTATTAGTAACCGGGGAGTAACAGCCCGAACCCTCATCCAGTAGTCTATTGAACTTGTGAGACGATGTGTAACTAGTGTGATTTCCACCATCACAAACCGTCCACACGTAACCAACTAATTTGCTCGTAGATTTGATCCCGTTAAAAATACGAGTAGCAATATACGGAACTGATACCTCAACTTTTGTAGAACTTCCAACGACATAAGTTTTCAAGCCTCCACACTCGGATTTAAAGTCGACCTGGTAGTGAAAGATTAGCCAGAATTGTGTGGGTTTTGCCTATGTATACCACAGTACCTTATGCGCAGATGTATAGGGAGGGATTTAAGGGAAGCGTATGTTGTGACAAATTTAGTCCATGCGAATGGAACAGTGATTGTGGCTACAGGAAAACATTAAAAGTCCATTTGAATTGAGCTGATGAGCTGGGTTACTCTCTCTCACTCGCAAACCGTTAAAAGGGAGCACAGAGGTGGCTGTTGCGGTCCCCATTCATTAGATGAGCTTTTACGTCTTATACGGTGGCCGCAGGGAGAGTGGGAAAATTGATGAAATTTTTAGAAAACGGTTCATTGCTATGCAAACGATATGAGAAAGAGGTGGAGGGATGAGATGATGTGATATGTGTCTCCGTGCATGACACACAGATACACATATAAGGTGTATTTTACATACAGGTGACTGGTAGGGATCACCCTGTACTGGATGTTGATTCTTGGAGACTTGTTATGTGGAAGGCGGATACTTCGTTCACAGTCGAGGGCACAGGGGGAAGTGCCTTCGAAGGATATTTGGGAATCATTGTGTAGCAATTTGTGTCTCAGCAGGGGAAAGTAAATAAGAGGGGAATGACTCGGAAAAACATTTCCATTAACTAATCAATAATAATCAATCCTCTTAATCAACACAATGCTCCACATTAGTCTGTATAGGGCTGTGTCCTGGTCTGGCTCCATACGTCTTTGAGAATGCATGTTCCTCCCTCTGTACAGTTCAAACACACAAACATTAAGCATGTGCGCATGCATATAGAAAAGTAGGCGCGTAAAAAGTCTAAACGGTTACTGTTCTATTTTCGGTACTTTTTAAATTGCATTTTCAATTCAGTTTGCCCTGCCGCCGCCGGTTTGGACTGAATGCATTACAAGTTGTGTAGGCACTTTTCCAAAGCCCTCCGTCTCACCCCGAATGACAGAGACAGGCGATGAAGTGAGATACAGAGGGGCCCATAGACAAGAGGAGCAGTAGAAAGAGAGTAGTAGGAGGAGGAGGAGGGGATAAGAGGAGTGATAAAATATTCGGCATAATGGGAATTCAAGGGAAATGTGCTAAAGTATATGTGTACATATATATATATATATATGATACATACATACACACATATATATGATGTGGGAGTGGGACAGACACATATGGAATACATACATGCACGCATGACGCATTATGTAAGGTACATATTATAGAGCCATACACCGCCGGTCCACAGAGAGTATTATAATGACCCCATGGCCACATAATTTGTCCAGAAGAGTAGATATTAGCTTATTTAATTAAAGCAGAATATCGCAATAAAGTAAATACTACAACATTAACGCATTCTACATTACCCTAATGAATATTATAGTTGGAACACTTACACATTCGCCCGTGCACTTCAAATCTATTCCGCTAATGTATTATGATGTCGCCCACGATCTTATTACAGCTAATGGAGTATTTATGACAAGCTCTACATTGTACGGCATGAATCCTCTCCTAACCTTTTTCATCCACCATTTATTTTCATTGTCAGTTCTCGCCATCATCCACACACTAAGCTCTCTGCATAGTCAAGATGGATAAATATCATGTATGCATTATCGTTATGTACCTGCACGGTGGGTCCTCCTAATGGACACAGATATAAAGTGTGATCTCTTGTCACTCTGATTGTGCATACAGTAACTAGTACACGGTGGTTACTGCCGACTGCTCCAAAGTGTATTCCAATATCCAGACCTCTCACAGTCAGTTCAGTTTGACTACCCTGTATGGTCGAAAACCACAACATTAGGATCAGATGAGTATGCATAGTTGCATGCACGGTGCGGGGTCTATGCGTGCGCAATATTTTTTTACTATCACCATTACTTTTTTTAAACGTTCTACGGGGGTGCAAATTGTGACATGACAGGGGAAATTTAAGTCTGTTGTCGAAGAATCAATTGTAGCGCGGCTGCTCCTCCGTATTTTAGCTCTCGATAAGAGTTATGGGAAATTCACTCAAATGTTCAACTTGTGAGGAAGCGGAGAATACATATACAAACACACGTACACGACGCCATTTCGCACTTCCAAAAAACTAGAGGCTCCCGTTTTGAGAAGAGCAGTCTCGCCCTCGTTTTTCCTCGCTCCGCATTACATTTTCCCTTGTTGTTCATACCTCTGGTTCGTAGAAGCTCCTGTGCACTAGCGTGTGGGTCTCATTTCTTAAGGAATGTAGGCCTTCCTCCCTCTCTCTCTCTCTTGTTCATTTGGGTGGGCAGGATGATGAGTTTTGAGGATTGCAGGCTAATAGGCGGATCAATTGTAATGAATTTGGAGGAGCGGAGAGGAAGGAAAAGTTATGGGGGGTAGAGGAAAAGTGCCATTGTGACTCGCATCTCATCAGCGGAGCCCGTGCGTCAAAATTTCGCAACACAATGGGTTGTACACAGAACGGAGGAAAGGGGGAGAAATTATCGTGGAAACAAGGATTTTGTGGATATAACACAAATTTAAGATTTACGATGGGCTCAGTCGTACTTGACGCACTATGGGGGTATGCCGATACTCCTCGGATGGGAATCCTTGAGCGAGATGATGTTATTCTGTAAGTAATGACCGTGAGGAGGGGTTGTCTGGGGGGCAATCATGAAGATCATGGAGGGGGACAGGGGCAGGGACAGGAGAGAGGATCGTAGTGAGTACAATAATGGCAGCTCCACATTTTCATAATTTGACCAAAAAGTGGCCCAAAAATGAAAACAATGGAGTAATGAAACTGTAATATCTTCCCGTTTATCATCAAGAAAGAAGGATGACATGGAAAGGGGGGAGTTGAATTCATTTCTCTCTAAATTTACGACCACGTTAATTACACTTGCATTTAGTCCTCCCCGTCAGTGTTGTTGCTGTTGCCATCGTCGTCGTCGTCATGAGCGGATCCATGTGTCAGTGTTTTGGGCACTACTAGTGACTATATGTAAGTGCTCACGTTCCGTCATTACGGCTCATGCAGAGGGGCTAGGCTAGGAGCACCATTATGATTACTCTAGGATTCTCATGCCACCTTATAGGCTCTCCACTACCCCTTATTTTCCTGAATCTGAAATTTTGGTACATGGGAACCTGAAGCGTAGAGTCATACCCAGCAGACACAATAAGAGCTGTTTCCCTATCCTTTTCATACCTGTCGCGACTCCGTCTTTTCCCAAATTACCTCTGCACTACTAATTCAATTTTATTCTCTTATATGGTTCCTGATAAAGCAAAAGCATAGATACGCAGACGCATTCGTACACAAGTAAGTCGAACAGCAGGAGCTTACCACATATATCCATGTATATATACAGAGACATGTATATACTTTACAAATGTGTACATACATTCAGAGACACATGCAAGTACACCAACCTTCTTACCTGGAGCTTTGATGACTGCCTCTCAAAGTGCTTAGGAGGACGCATTAAATGGCTCCTTGTCTCACCTCTTTCCCGAAGGAGACCGTGGCCAAG
>VYYI01001432.1:0-19659 GCA_021029175.1 Bilobella aurantiaca
CATGTCGCTTTCTCCTGTTCCAATCACGTCTACGAACAGTACTTCGAGCGTCGCATTGACCAAAGTACAACCAAGGCCGTTGGCTGAATTATTAGACTCGGATTCGGATTCAGTCGCGGATTTCGACAAGTTGCCCAAGCGCAACGAGTCTTACTACGTTGAGATTCGGCGTCGCCGGGCTACTCGCCGCTTCAACGAGGAATTTGAAAACTTGCAACATTATCTGGGATGGAAACGTGCATGGAGAGATTTTAATGGGAGCATCAGGATTCCAAGCTTCTGTCGACAGAGCAACCATAAAATTTTTATCCGCAAGTTTCTCCCTTTTATTTCACTTCGACTACAAGTGCGCATTCAAGAGGAGGTGGAAGAAATTGCAGTAAGAAAACTTGGCAGAGGAGAAACCCACCTCGATAAATGGAGAGGAATGTTCCAAGATACTGTCGTGGAATGGTATATGAAAAACGATATGACATGGGAGGAAAACTCACATTATAGAAAGTTTTGGTAATAATCGGTTTTGATTCTGAATAAAAACAATTTTATTTGGGTTTATTTTTGTCTTAATTTTTTTTATTTATTTCCACACAACGGAAATGTGTGTCGATTATTTTTTTATTTACTTTAACTATGCAAATGCAAATTCTTGTTTTGGTTGATCGAGGGTCATTTAATATGCAATTGCCTCTAGGCGAGTCAACCACTTGTGGCGAGACAGGAATATCAAGCGCCTACAAAAAGTCGTACTAGATCTGCAAGGCAAGGTGGAAACGGCAGAGGAAGATGCTCGTGAAGCGCGGATTGAGTGTGATGAAGCACTAGATAAAAATTACGATTTAGAACATGAAATTGAGGTAAAAGATGGGGAAATTAAAAACTGGAAAGAAGAATGTGAACAATTGGGCGACATGTTAACAGATGCGGAAAATCACATTGAGAAAGTAGTGTTGATTGTGCGCGGAGCGAGCTGCGAAGGTTAGCTTTCATTTTATTTAGTTAAAAAAAACCATTAATTTTTAACTGTACTGTATGTTTCAGGAAGTATTTCAACAAGGCTAGAGGCAGAAATCCTGAACGCTGTAAGCGGCGGAGAGGATCTTGACAGTATAACAACTTATGACAATGGCATATCCAGTGACGAAGATCCAGACCTCACGCGGCACATTGCTCAAGCAACAATCAAGCATGGAACTGAGAACTAGTTTTTATTTTTCAATTGTTTAATCAAGGGGTCTTGGTCGAGAAACTCAGTAAATTTTTTTGTTATTTTTGAATGAGGTGACATTATTACTTTAATTTGACGTAGTAGTTTTAAATATATTGGATTAGCAACTAATTTTTGAAAAAAAAATGATGCATGATTTCAATAAACTAAACTCTTCTTTCCCGTACACCAATTTTATTTGCTATTATTGATTCGAATAAATGACAAATAGAGATATAAATGTAAACCATTCTAAAGCCATGCCTATGGAAATTTTATTCTATAAATCCTACAAACAGGCCTTGTCAATTTTCCCGTAGATTTCTTCGGCTGCGTCGAGAAACTCCTTTATGTCCAAGCCACACCAAGTCAATATTGGACCTATAGGGAAAAAATCATTTCGAAATTAAACAATCGTTGCAAAATTTCACCAACAACATTAGAAAATTTTTTTACTTACCAGTATAATTATCATACTGGCTCTCTTCTACAATGGGGCTGTGGACAATCAGCTGGAACCGGTTTGCTCTTCCAACGAGAAACCGGAATCGCCCAGTCATACTTGGAGACAAGAACGTGTCGTCCGAGTTCCAGAATTCTTCAATCCTTGGGTTCTTAACCTTTTCCCCTGGATTGAATTTCGGCGCACCATTTGCCTCTGACTGGATATCTGCCATTGTATCCTTGATGTACTCCATGATGATGGGCAGCTCCCTGACGAGAATCGAAGCCACGGTCGGATTGTGTCCGACATTTCTCTTGATTATGTACAGCTTGTAGGCTGGAACAAAAAAACAGAATCAATTTCTTTTCAAGAAATAGTTAAAAAGAATAAAAACTTTTATCTCACCTTGAGCATGGCGATCATATCCTAGTCGAGTCAGAAACGTAGAACTCAGTCCAAATTTATGGACAAAGTTTAGTTCTTGAAAAAAGCCAGTGTTGACTTTGTTGTTATACTCTGTGACTGCTGCCTTTTGCATGTAGGTTAGCTCCCGTGGGTCTGGTTGTTTTTGTGCAAATGGAAGCGAGTCATCAAAGCCTTGGTCTCCACTCTGCCCCCCCGTTATGAGTGCCAAAGTGTTGACATGCTTCTCCATCGCTTGGCTAGTTGTAGCTCGTTGTTCATCAAGCGATGTCGTCGTTGATGATTCATGTGCAGGTTCCTTCAATGGTGACTCGACGCTCCGGCGCTTACGAAGTGAAGATTGGCTAGGAGCAAACGCCTCGTCCTCATCTTCAGTGATTGGCTTTCTTTTTCTAAATTGTCCAAACATTTCTTGATTATCCGTGACATCTTCATCGCCTTTATGGTTTGTGCTTTGGTTTGTTTCAACTTCTTCGTCTCCAGAACTCATTCTGAGTACCTGCTGTGCTGTGATTTTTCCTGAAAACAAGTCCAAAATTTAATTTTAATTCAATAAAAATACAGACATTTTGTTTGAAACAATTGTAAAATGTTAACACCTTACCTTTGAGTTTGGTGAGGGACATGTTCAGGGATTCCTTTGTTTTCAAACTTGAGCTAGAAAGTGATTAAGGTCTCTGAATATTTCTGCACTTTTATGCAAAATTTCCACTAATCTCGCACGTGTAATTCAAATTCCTGTCGGCAAACCGGTTAATTTTAAATTATTGCCTGCCATTCAAAGATCCGAGAAATTCTAAACTTTTTTCGTTTTACCTATTTCGATTAAGTTTAAAATCCAGTATTTCCTGTTAATTGTAATTAAAACGTAGAAAATTTGAATATGGAAATTTAATAGATTAGAGTTTGCTGGAATTCGACTGGTTAAACTCGAACAACTCGTTTTGCTTTCATAATTTGCAAAGTGAAGAGACATTCACACTTGCAGTCATATGATAATTTCCGGAAAACTGTCAACTACTAGCGCAAGTCGACGCGTTGTCAGTCGACGTAGGCAGAAGCTTAGATTGCTTGTTTAAATGAAAGATCCACCTCCACTCTCTTCTCTCCTACATTTTTTCTTTCTCACTCAGATCTATGATGAGAATAAAAACAAAACCAAAACGTCTTCAACTGCTAGACTCCAAGTCGTTGACTTTGCTGAAGCAGAGTCAAACTAAAAAGTGCTGCAAGGAGATTGAACAAAACATTAGAAGTCAATCAACAGTTTCTTCCCGCCGTCAAGTTTATAGAATTGAAGAAATCTTGTGTAGCATTCCTAACTGGGACTCACACACTCCTTTTGAATTTGCGGGACTGCGTTTTAAAATTAAGTCATTGAGGCGGGAAAGTCGACATGAATTGTTGCTAAAGTTGCAACGATACTTTGGAATTGTCTTTTGCCTCCCTCTTCCAGTGTCATCAATTGTTCCCATCATATTATAAATGAGAAGACAACTCAAACGAAGGGTGCCCCCGAAAAAAAAACTTGACCCCGCCTGCAAAGCCACATTTAAACGAAAGGTGCCCCCCAAAAAAAAACTTGACCCCGCCTGCAAAGCCACATTTATCGACTGGGTAAAGACACAACCCGTCGACAGGAAGCTCGCCGGAGTTACGCAGGATATGCTCAACTTTGAACAGAAAAGTGTATTTGACTTTATAGTCAATGGAATGTCTAGCGGATCCCCGAGTCGTCTGATCTGCCTAGGGGAGGGTGGGACAGGTTGCATGACACTTTAAATCATAATCAGTACTTGGCAACTATATTTTGTTTATCTTTTAGGCAAATCTTTTATCATTACGGCCCTCCGGGACTATTGTACTTCAAGGAAAATTAAATTTGTCATAGTTTCGTTTACTGGTGCTGCAAGTTTCGCGTCTGGTGGCGAAACCATTCATTCAACCTTCAAAATATCATTTAATTATCGTAACACTGTCCCAGAACAAAATGTTGCCTGGCTCAGAAAGCAGTTCAGAGGACTCAAGCTTCTGATAGTAGACGAACTATCTATGCTAAGTTAGCATAATTTCCATTTTACGTATTATAATACTTTAAAACTTGATTTCTCCTCTATTCTTAGGTCTTGACTTATTTGGATATTTGGATAGGCGCCTGCGCGCCATGTTTGATTTCGATTTACCAATGGGTGGGCTGCATTGCCTTATGACTGGCGATTTCATGCAGTAAGTACATAATTCAAAAAAGTAAATCATTCAACAACTCTTTACATAAATAAAATTTTCTGAATGACAGATTGCCACCCGTCGGTGGAAAAATGATTTACGACGATAGCACAGACTTGACTGGACTAAATGCAGATGGACAGCGCGCATATAGCGCTTTTAAGGACGCCATTTTTCTTAACACTATCCTGAGGCAAGGATCTGGTCAGGAAATTTTTCGCGGTATTTTGTCCAGAATGCGGATAGGAAAGTTGGAAGAGACTGATCTTATAGCACTATCTACAAGAACGGCATCTTCTGTTGACCCTTCCGAACTCGAGGCTTTTATTGGAGCGCCTTATCTGTTTGGCGACAATTCTTGTGTCGACGAGTACAACAGGTTGAGTTAAATTAACTAATTATCCTGTTAGTTATTTTCAGTGCTAGACGATGTGATTTGATTTATTTTTATTTAGCTTTCGACTAAAGGAGCTCGCTACGGAGCAGAATCCTGTTATAGAAATTATGAGCAAGGACAGTACTAAATTACCAGGAGAGCTGCTTCGTATTTGTGTTGGAGCTAGAGTTATGATTAATCATAACCTCTTTGTTCAGGCCGGTAATACGGTTAATATTAATCTTCTTTTTGTCGACTAATTTCTATTTTTATTAGGTCTCTGTAATGGAATGATGGCCACTGTAACTGAAATAAGTCCAGAGCTGACAGACGATGGATTTCCAGCGTTTATTTTTGTCAAACCCGACAAATACTTTGGCAAACCATTTCCCCTACGAAATGACATACCGTTGGTACCAATATCATACCTTATGAGAGAAGGTAATAGATGTTTTACGAGGAAACAGTATGCAATCAACCTGGCGTTCTCAATTACCATCCATAAAAGTCAAGTATGTTTAATTTATTGTTTGATGAAATTGATTTATTGCAAACACTTGCCTCTACTTTAGGGTCAGACCTATGACCGTGTCGTTATTGGACTGCCACCGATAGGACACACGCGCAGCATATTTTTTCGACTAAATCCTGAGCTGATCTATGTTGCAGTTGGTAAATTGGCAAAAGGTTTACTCAACTAACGTTTTTGTAATTTCAAATTTTAATTCATAGGAAGATGTCGCACGCTCGAGGGAATTTTGTTTTCCCAGCCCTTCCAGCGCCGCCTCGTATCCGATCAAAGGAATCATCTTCAAGGTGCACAGGCAGAACATCGACGTCTTTTAGCTCAAGCCCGGCGAAGCGGAGAAGAATCGCACAGTGAAGTCGATTAATTGAAAAAAAACCGCCGACTCTAACCTGTTTTGTAGTGTATTAGTTTAGAATTTGTAACTCAAGGGCGTAGTAAAATTTGGTTTCGGACTAATTGCGGTTGAGGTTTCCAATTAATTGAATAAATAAATACGAGTATTTGCTCATCTCTTCAGTCTTGTTTTACAATGTCTACTGATCGGACAATAAAAAAAGCTTACCTCAACTACAAAAATAGAGGAAGCTTTACTGGCTTAACCGCATTTCAAAAGGCAAATCCGAGCATAGACCCCGCAAAAGCAAAACATGTTCTGTTTGGAATCAATTCTTATTCAGTGCATAGGCCAGTCAGAAGGAAAGTAAGGACAAGACCCACGCTTACATTTTTTCCTCATATGTCTTATGCTATGGATTTACTCCAATTGAGCAAAAAGGACACTAGAAGGGAAAAGTTTGGATTTATTTTGGTGGCCATTGACATGTTTTCAAAGTATCTATACGTACAAATCTGCAAGGATAAACAAGCTAGCACTGTTCTCGCGGCATTGAAAGGAGTATTTCGAGAATCTGGGGTAAGATGTCATTTCACGTGAAGAAAAACCAGTTTTAACTCAACCATTTTTTGAGGTGTTCCCGCATCATGTTTTAGTGGACAAAGGAAAAGAATTTCTAAACAAATTGGTATCTGATTACCTAGCCTCAATCCATGTACACTTGTACTCTGTCAGAACAACTAGAAAAGCATCCCACGTGAGTAATGGATTTCTCTTTTTCTGGGTTTTTTTCTACGTATGCTTTGTCCCTCGACTAGGCCGAGAGAGTGATTAGAACCCTAAAATCATTAATCCAAAGAAGTCAGACTGCAAATCCAACAGAATCAATTAAGAAGTTGCTTCCTAGGATAGTCGAGAATTACAACAACAGGTAAAACTTCATTTTCAACATCTAGAGCGTTTTGAATATCTTTAATTGTAATTACGTAAATTACAGGTTTCACTCGACGGTAAAAATGTCGCCTACGGAGGCAAACAAAGAGGAGAATAAATCAATCATTTTTCAAAATACGTACAACAAGCTCATTTTGAGTAAGCCTCTGAAGCCAAAATATAAAGTAGGACAACATGTTAGAATAGCTAAAAACCGAGTGACATTTCAAAAATCCCATGTTCAAGGTTGGTCTTCGGACATTTATAGGTAGATTAAATGTTTAAATGTTTATTTATTTAAAAGTTTCTTGACAGTAATTTGTTCTTTTAAGGATACGCAAGGTCGTAGTAGCCGTTCCATGCTTTTACTATCTCAGCACATTACAAGGCGAAGAAATAATCGGTAAATTCTCTCAGTTGCACTTTATTGACGTCCGAGTAACCGTCAATTTTAATTGTTCCAGGAAGCTTTTTGACAGAAGACCTGAATCCCACGTCATAGGCTCGATTTGGCTTTACAATAATGGCGACCAAGGACTGGAAACCGTATTCAAAATTTGTAACACTAGTGAGCAGCGCTTCGACCGACTACTTTCCAAACAACAACTCTACTACATTTAGAAATAAATTGCACGAGGCAATCAAGTGTAATGACCCACTCCCTCTAGAAGTTGCCCTCTGTTCTCTCTGGTATTACCCGGTCTCAGACATGAAAAGGAAAACTATATTCGGGAATGATGAAGATGACAACGTCATTGAAGTTGTTAAGCGCGTGAGATCCGAACTATACATTTACAGAAAGGAAGGAGAGTCTTATTTTCAAATTCTAAACCATTCAAACACACAATTCAAAAAGTATTTTCCGCAATTTGGACTAGCAGTGCAAGTGATGGAGGGTGGCGGAGCAAAATTTGAGTTCCACAACAATGACGATATTCGCCTAGTTCAGATACAACGATCATTTGCGAATGCATTGGGTTTTGACGTAAATGTCTTTAAAAAGGGAGTCACGGTCGCCATTCACGATGCAAGCCAAGAAATCTTAGAGAATATCGATGTTACAATTCCACTAACTTATATGATGTACAAGGAAGAAGTCCACACTGTAAAGGTAAAAGAACCTGTCGAGAAGTCTGTCAATTCGCTCGTATCATCTATCAACGATGCACTGGCAGAATATGAACTCAAATTTGCATATGAAAAGGATCGGCTGACAGCGCTAGGGGTGTTTGGAACTGGATTTTCAGTTCGTCTATCTGCAGTAATGGAAAACATTTTTGGTCTAAACTCTCCGTTTTGGTTTGACATGTCGTCTCAATCCAGTCCCAGCAAGGCAACGATTGACTTTGGCATGTCTTCTGATAATTTATTGGTTCTGACGGATGTCGTTGACCCACAGTTTTTTGGCCACTATACATTGCCGTATATAGCAGTCTTTTCAGGAGACAAAGAGCCGACCTTCTGGAAGAATCCAACAGAAAACGGACCCGTGCTAAAGTCTCCCTCGACGCTTCTCTACGTCCCTGTAAAATCAGTTGACGAAATTCAAGAAATTGAAATAACACTTACAGACGAGAATATTGGAAAGTTGAAACCCGCCCAAGACAAGACTTGTATTGCGATGCTACATTTTCGCACTCGTCGATTTTAGAAAAAAAAAGAATCAAACTCAGTTTTTAGTTTTATCAATTAGTTTGTGTTTGGTATTGGTCCGGTGTTGGTCATAGTTTAATGGTGCTAGAAGTCTATTGTGCAGATGGAGTATGTGAATTGAAAAGGAAATCAAAAGAAAACATGGAAAGACAGCCTATTCAAATCGGACTTGGAGGTCTGGTTCCAATTATAATTCCACAGTCTCTACCGTTAAATTCAAGCAAAGGCAATCCAAGAGGTAAAAAACAGCGCGGAAAAGGAGCTGCTAGCAAGAAGCAGTTGGGCAAGGGAAAGCGAAAATCAAAGAAAAAGCCTCTCAGTAGTTCAAAAGCAAAAAAGAATAGAAAGTCCAGCACGTGTGGAAACATTCCACAGAGAAAGGTCACCAAAGGTCAATTTAAAAGAGCAGTTTCAAAGTCAAAGTCGAAAAAAAAGTGATTCGAGTAACGGCTTGCAGATATAAAAAGTGTTAGTTGCAATTTAGTCGTTCTTCTAGAGCGAGTGTCTATTTCTCTCTCTCTCTCATCCAAAATGGAGCAAACATTAGCACAAGTTTCGAAACCTAGCTATCAATCTAGCCTAGACATATTTTCAGTTCCTCCCATGGACGTGAGTCTAGTTCAATCAGACTTTATCAAAATTATTCCAACTAACACTGTACGCGAGAATGCCATCATCAACTTTAAAGTTCCGGAAAACCTTCCACCAAACGCCTATCTCGACTATTTCAACTCATATCTACACGTCAAGCTGAAAGTCTTAAATGCCGATATGTCTCAACTAGCCCCAGGAGAACAAGTAGCAATTTCAAACTTGTTCTTTTATACGATGTTCCAGAATTTGACTGTCGTCGTTGGTCATACCCCAATGTCTGATTCAAATTTAAACTACGCATACCGAGGACTGCTAACGACACTTTTAGGTAACGGGGAAGACGTAAAGACAAGCGTATTAAGTTCTGTTGGCTTTTACCCTGATTCAACTCCAGGCGATTTTACTGATTCGAATGAAGGGTGGAAGCATAGACGTCTGCTTTGTCAAGGGTCAAAAACCTTTGAACTTATTGGGCGACCCTCATGTCCACTATTTGAACTGAATCGTTGGCTTCCTGGTGGAATACCGGTTGACATTACGTTTACAAAAAGTGCACCAGCATTTTGTCTAGATACATCGACAGAAAAGTCGTTTAACTTTTCTCTAGAAGAAGCGACGCTTTACTTAAAGTTGAACACAGTTAATCCAAGCATTGTGGCCAAGCATCAAGCCCTATTTAGTTCTGGAGCTAAAGCTTCATTTAGCTTCAGAGATATTCAAGTGACTAGGGCGAGTATTCCAAAAGGGACTACCGGATTTAATACAGAGCAACTTTTCCCTGCACGTAAACCATCGTTTCTGGTTCTGGGATTAGTCGAAACTAACTCTTACCTGGGGGCATTTAAAAAGAGTTGTCAAGACTTTCAAGCATTTGCAGTCTCTTCAGTGAGCATCAAGAGTAATGACACAACGGCATTTTTCAAAGAATTAACCTGCGACTATACATCAGGCCTATATATCCGTGCATTCTATTCGATATTCGCGGCTTTGGGAGGAGGAATATTTGGAAATGGAGTGGATCGTGACATCTATAAAGTGATTGACAATCATTGTAAGCCTATGATGATTTTATTTTTGAAAATTAACTTTTAATTTATATTTTAGAATGGAAATTGCATTTACGTGTTTGAAATAACCCCGACGGCAAGCTACTCGGATTTACTTCCCTCACAAGGTGGATCTATGAGGGTATTTGTCTATGACACTTTGTAATAGCATGGAATCTAAGACCCATATAAGTTTATGCATTTAATTTTGAAATTCCAGCTATCAATCAATTTTTCCACGGCCCTCGCCGAGCCAATAGAAGCCATAATTCTCGGGACTTTTAACAACCTCATGACCATTGACAAGAAACGAGACATTGTTCAAATAATCAGAGCATAGATTGACAATGGACTCCGACCAAGTCTTGGCTGGCCTGGAGTGCATAGCAGATAAATACAATTCGTCAATAAGTTGTTATGTAGTTTCAAATGATGGAATAAAGGACATTGACCCTAAACCGCCCTGTGTCATTATACAAAATTCCGGCAGTAGTGGAACAATTGGCAAGTATAATCATGATTGTTTTGCAGCAGATTCGAGTGATTAATTGGGCTTTGACAAAACAGGTTTTCATTGGTTGTGCTGGATCTACATTCAGCCCTATCACTTGTACTTTTTTGACAGCCTAGGACAACGCCCGAGTACCTATCATCTGAATCTTCCTTATGGTCAGAATGGCACTTGTATCCGAGACTATAATCCAGTCCAAATCCAGTCCAATGAGTCCGACGTTTGTGGCCAAATCTGCCTTTACGTCTTTAATCAGCTAGCCTCAGGAATGCGGTTTAGACAGGTTCTATCATGTTTCAGTTCTTCAGACTTGATTTCGAATGAAAAACTGGTTTTACGATTTTACAACTCTCTAATTTTTCATTGTAGAAGGTATAAAAAATGTAACCATAGGCAAAAATGTATGGCTAGGTGTGAATGGTGATTGGGAAAAAATTGGGAAATAAACAATGAAACCTTGTCAGATGACAATAAAATTGACATGTCTTTAAAAAAATCATTTTAGTCTTAAGCTGTCTTTGAAGCGTCAACTAGTCGCCAGTATGGCTCCAGTGTTGATTTTATTACTCAGTTTGGCGATCTTAAGTGGAGGTATTACTTTATAATAGATTTTAAAGTTTAAACTTAAAAAAAATGCAAATCAATTCTTTTCTAAAAGGGGCCAAGTACGATATTGCATCAACTTGCCAATCCTGTGTGGACAAAAATCAAGTATTTCTAAAGTCCTGGACTCTGTACTCGTTTCAAGATTTCATCTGTACAGACGAAAAAACTCGTTTAAAACCAGGAATCATTATAATGGATTCGTCGAGCAAAGAGAAAAACAATTGTTTGCGATTTCATCAAGACTTAAAGGGCCTTGTACAGAGTTCAGATGGGCTCTTGGAAGACATGAATTTTTCAACCTCGAAGCCAAACTCTACTGCTCTGAGAGACATTGCACGCGTCATCGACTCTATAAACCAAACTTCTGACATTCCCCTTTTATTTCATATTCTCACAACAGGTATGATGCAAAATCAAGTTTTTCTAGAAACGATAATTTCCAGTTTTTTTTTTTGCGATTAGTATCGAGCTTTGCCGTGCTGCTTCTCTTGGGGACTCAAGTTTTTTTAAAGCACTTCAAAATTGTCCGGTGTACCGAGTGCAGTGCTCAGCTAAGTTCTTCGAGGAGAATTGGATTTCAAGCATACTTTCCAGCAGCATCCTCTTGTGAAAACTAGTGTTGAGCAAATTTTACCTATTGCTAGTAAATATTCCATAAGTTAAGTTTAACTAATGTCGAAATTACGTCAGAGCACTTTGTCTACATGCCTTCAGCCAAGAATCACCGATTTTGTAAGTTTTTGATTATGTAAAATGGAATATAATTTATTTGATAAGATAAAATCTTATCATTGCATTTGAAAATTTTAGGTAAAATGTAATTACGTCGGACCTGATGGGGTATGCCACTTTACTTGCATGCAACATAGGCAGATGGCGATTCACAAGGAGACTGTAAGCAACACAAAGGACTCTGAATTTTCAATCTGAAAAAAAAATAGATTTAATTACAAATCAAAAATACAAAAAATACAATTTCCAAATTGACATTATTTTGCCAGGAACATCAGTGCCAGTACTGTGGAATGTCGTACTTTAACGTGGAACTCCAACTTGGCTCGGGGCTGTTTAATGAAAGGAATGGGCAGGATGCGAAAGCCGACTATATCGCCACAAGATATATTACCGTTTACAGAAGCAAAATTCTCACTTCGCGGCTCGATGATTATCTACACAGCACCGGTCAGAATTGAAGATAAGTGCCAAATTGGGCAAGTGTTTGAAACTTACTATGATCAAATATATAGTATAATTAAGGCGGCAGTCGACATTTTCAAAGGGGTGAAATTTAATGTGAGAATAACAGCACACCTTGTAGAGGTTACACATAACTACCATAGAGAAAATGACGTAATTGGCTCAGTGTTTCAGCCCATTACACACGAATATTTTATCCCAGACGCAATTCTAATTGCGTGTAATTATATCATCTCAAGTTTAAACCTGTACTTGGAAAATGGTTCCAACTGGCAATTGGTTGCATTAAAGACGATTGAAATTCACCTAGGGGAATATTTGGCATTGAGAGGCAGGGGGTTTATTGATTTACCCCTTGATTTAAAGGGAAGAAAGGGCTTAATTTCAATCAAGGTGGAAAATGGTTGCTTCATCTACTGTATTCTTTGTGCGCTGTTTAGTAATGCTATCATAAATACTGGCATGGCTAAGCGGGCCCGATTTGGGAATCATGACGAAAGGCACGGTCAGGTTGCACAGAGAATTTTAGAAAACCCAGAGTCCTACATTAATTTTTTTTCAAAGATGGATTTTTCGTTTTTAAAGCACAAGGGTGGTGTTGCATTGGAGGATGTTTCCTTGGTAGAGGACAAGTTTCAGTCAATTGGTATTAGTGTGTATGGTCATCAAGGAAAAGACATAGTGCTTTTAAAGGCTGCTGCAAGTATCAGAGCATACCAGATTAACCTCCTCATAATTAAGCACCCAGAAAAGGACGATTTCCATTTTCTGCTAATAAAGGACTTCGCAGCGTTCATGGGCAAAATGGGAGTGAAGCGTCACGACTTTTGTTCAGTTTGCCAAAAGTCATTTGTATCTTCAAGCTATTCTCAGCGGAACCATCGTTGTGGCCCAGGCTCTACGATCGTAAAAGCTCCGAGGTCCCCAGTTGTGAAATTTAGCAGGTTTGATGCTCTGCTCAGGGCTCCGTTTGTAATTTACTACAAGTTTTTTTACATTAGAACCGGTTCTTCGAGTGTTAGTAGTTTAGAGAGTAGTCAGGAAGTACTTGTCCCTTATGCATGTTGTATCTTGTTGTTTGAGCAGGGCGGGAAAACTGACAGGTTTGCGTTCCAGGGAAAAGATTGTGTAGAAAAGTTTTTTGAAGTTTGCGCCAAATTAGCTGCAGAAAAAATCAAGTTGGTAAATTCGATAAATAAACCCAGTGTTCGTGATCAAGAAACTATGGCTAAATTTGATAATGCTAAAAATTGTGAAATATGTGGAGCATTGTTTTCGACTACTGATCGCTCTTTGCTAAAATGCTTTCATCATTGTCATTATGACTCTAAACCGATGCAAATTACTTGCGCAGCATGTAACTTAAGTATAAAGAGCCGTGCAGTACTCACGGCAGTTACTCTCGGGCCTAAATATGAATTTAAATTACTGCTTTCCCATCGGCTTCCCAAAGGAGTATCTGTTAACCCGATCCGTAAACGGGCAGGAGGTTATATTGGATTGGAACTAATCGACTGGTCAGCAAAAAATGGAATAAATAGGGCAGGTAACAGAAAATATACTCTAATGCTTACAGATCTCGAAAATTATCGAGCAGAGGTATCCATATATGACTTGGTCTCAGAGATGAAGCAGTCGAGTAAAGCTTTTACATGCTTTTCTAGCATGTTTGGCGCAAATGCAAATCCCGTGGCTTACATTGCCCCAGACATTGAGCATTTTCCAAAATTCGAGTCAATAGAGGACTTTGAAAAGCAGATGCTTGTTCCATTCGAGTTTAGAGAATTGCCAGAGGATATTATGGAATTTGCAGACAAGAGAATACTCGGCATTAATTACACGGCAACAGACTTTATTCGCCATTCTCTTAATGCATTTACCGCAATAATTTGTGACATTTTTGAAGAGATGCGAACTTCGTCGTTTCAGGAATATCAACTGGATTTGTGCTCGTTTTGGTCCATTAGTAGTTTTTGCAAAGAGGCAGCTCTGCTATATGAAAAGGTTCAACTTGAAGTTATCGTAAATCCAAAAATAATAAAAATGGTCAACGAGGGAATATTTGGAGGTGTAATATGTACTGGGAAGCTAAAGGCAATTTCAAACTCTGAAGCAAATTCCAATTACAATCCCTCCTTACCTCCAAGAGAAATTGCCTATCTTGACATATCAATGGCATACTCTTATGCTCTTTTAGGGGACCTCCCTCACCATTCAATTGAGTTAATGACACCAGAACAGGTTTCAGAATTTGATTTTGAAAATGTCGCATATGGTACTGGTTTTGGATATCTTTTTTGCGTTGATATTTCTTATGAATCAGAAGAGCTCAAGGATCTAATTAGTGATCTACCATTTCCACCAGAAACGAGGCGTGTTAAACTTGAAAGCTTGTCTGAAAAACAAAAATTAAGCATTGCGAAATCCGGCAGAAAATTTGTAGAGTCAAAGCGGAACCTTTTGACACTGTACCCCAAAACAAACGCAGTATTTTACTACAAGTTTCTTGCCTGGATGGTCAAGATGGGAGTGAAAATAGTGAATCGTCATTCCGGTTTGCGTTTCAGGGAGTCAAAGATTTTTTCAAAATTTGCAAAATTCAACATCGAAGGGCGGAAAAATGCGGTTTCTTTGATAGAAAAACAGCTCAAAAAGGCGTGCAATAATAACTTGTGTGGAAAGTTATTGTCTGATCCTTCAATGTTTCCTAGTACTAAATTTGTACGCAATTCAATTGAAGGGGTGGAATCAATTAGCAGAGACACGTTTAATTCGTTTGAAATTATCAGGGAAGACTTGGCGATGATAGAAATGAAAAAGCAATCGGTAGTCGACTCAAATTTGCGCTTAATAGGACTGGTCATCCTTTCCAATGCAAAACAACGCTTTTACGAACTCTACTATGATCACCTAAAGGCCGTCTTTGGTAGCAAAATGGAGCACATATCAACACATACTGATTGTGCGATTTTTCAGGTCGATTTGCCGCGCGCAGAATTTTTGAGACGCATAAAATCAATTTCAAATGTGTTTGATTTCTCTAATTTACCAGTTTCCCATCCGCTTTATAGCGAGGATAGGTGCGGGCAGGCTGGGATTTGGAAATTTCAAGCCGACAATATTCTAGAATATTATAGCACTGGAAATATGCAATATTCAATTTTAAAAGAAGGAGATGTTGGGGAAAGTATGATAGTTAGAGCGGGTGGGATACCGCGAAAAGTCTCAAAGCACTTCAGACACGCCCAGTATCGAAATATCGTCGAAGCAGGAATTATCTCAGAAAAAATAAAAATTAAAAGGGTTGTGCTTGACTCTGATAGGATGCTTCTAGTCGAATCAGAGCATCCTGGGCTTGGCAATGTAAATGTGGGCCGCTACTTTGTGTCAGCTACGAAATCTTACCCATTTGGTCATAGAAATATCGACTGCCGCAATAATTAGAAATTTTAACCTTACATGGAAATTTAGTGATTACAGTTAGATATTTTAGTTTTGTAAATAATTTGATTGAAATTTTTTTTTGAATAAATAAACGATTGAATTTGACTTTTGTCTTTTGAAAATTTATTGCAAATTGGCATTTCGCCGAAATGCCAAAGATGCCGAATCCCTGCCCCCAACTGAATAGCTGCTCCTCGCCCCCAACTGAATAGATGCTGCTTGCCCCCTGTTGATTCTCCAGCCAATTGTCCATTTGTTTTTAAAAAAAATCTGGTCGACTTTTTTTTCAAATTTCCACTTTACAAATTCAAATCCTATCCTTAAGCACTCTGGTGACGAAAGTCGTTGAACATGAAAATTTATGCTTAGTTAACGCTTTCATCATAGATGGCATACAAGGACTAATGTGTCCATTCACGGCAACTTTTTTCAACTTGAAGCCTTACAATAGAATCTTTGACCCCAACTGAATATCAACTCCTTGCCCCCAACTGAATAGATGCTCTTTGCCCCCAACTGAATAGATGCTGCTTGTCCTCTGTTGATTCTCAAGCACAGATTTCATTTTTTTTCTGAACCAAGATTCAGAACGCCGAGCGTGTATACTCTGCCATTCTAAACAGTCCGAAATTAAGATTAAATTGTGCTGATTTTCTAAACAAATGAACACAACTGCAATGACTCAATCATTTTATCCGACATCACTCGGATTTTGCATTTGCTCCAGAAAACATAGAGTCATCCACTGTGTCTTGCCCTGCTTCTAACATGGGTGAGTAGTTCTCAACATTAAACTAAACTATTTAACTTAATTTTCAAATTAGATCCATCAAATTTTATTGAAAATTACAAGTTTCTTTCATTTTGTATTTCAAAGAATGCAGCTCGGACCTTGACTGTGCACCTTGCATCAAGCAGGGCTGCTCATACTATTATTTCCAATCAGTCAAGCCTTGGGGGATTTGTGCTTGGCCTGGCACGATCGAAGGCGCAGACGTGCAAATCGACTCGCCAAACTTCGAACAATGTAGCCAATTTCCAGCTTTGTTGACCACGCCTTCTCCGACGGCTACTCCACCAAATCCTACGTCTGCTTCCAATGCTGGGATTTATGAGATACTCTTCTGGATCACTGGTAAGGGGACATCAATTTAATTGTTAAAATCTGCAATGAATCTAAGCTATAATTGGAAAATATAAAAATTTTAGCAACCTGCTTTGCAATCGGAGTCTTTGTGTACTTTGTCATCAAGTACATGAAGAAAGGCCAAGAAAGGTACAGAAGGCGTCTGGGCCCAAGATTTCGCAGAGAGCAATCAGAATCAATCCCCCTCTCACTTTTCGCAATGGAAGAAGAGTTCTCTGCCTAATTATTAAAATGCTAAAACGACAAACTCAGGCAAAATTCTGGCAAATTTAGGAAAAGTAGATTTTATTTGTGGAATTTAAACAACAATTAATTTTCACTTCAACTTATAATTAAAGATAATTGGTTATGTAAATAAAAAATTACGAATCTAAAGTGAATTTGTATTGTAAGGTATAATTTGCTAAGGCGCGTGTCTTCCGCGGCAGGATTTCGGATGTTGATTCCAGTGGTCGCTACGTGTGGTTCTAAACCCACACTTTTGGCACTGATATCCAGCATCCTTTGGTGGATGGACGGACTTGAGATGACGCGTGAGGTGACTGTTCCGACCGAAAGTCGAGGTGCAGAGGTGACATGCGAGTCTTGCTTTCTCATTTTTCGGTCCAGGGATAGAATCCGGCCCGGTGTTTTTCCCCAGATTTTCAATTTCGGGCGATTCCTCCAATACTGGCGTGAACTTGCTTGAGGTAGAGGGCTGCGGTAGGTCGCAACGCTTGAGCACTACCCTGGCTGTAAATCAACATAGTGCCATTAATTTAAAATAACTTCTTTTTTTTTTACAAAATAAAATTCAAATTTTCAAAAAGGATATTAATTGGCTCACCTTCTCGGGTCATCTGTACAAGAGATGTACCTGGCCCGTCCTGGCGCAGGCTGCCACTGTCGTTAATCCGCGACTGAATCCGAATCCGAGTCTAATAATTCAGCCAACGGCCTTGGTTGTACTTTGGTCAATGCGACGCTCGAAGTACTGTTCGTAGACGTGATTGGAACAGGAGAAAGCGACATGTCTTCGACTTGGTGACAAACTGATAAATGAACATATCGTGCAAACCCAAGTGTTCTAGAAACCAGTTTGCGCTTGTCACTTTTTTTTGTTCCTTTGTGCACACTTCACAGCTTCTTTAAAAACTTAGAACACTAACTTCCAAGCGCACATCAGCCCGCCATTTTTTTTCGACTAACCGTATGAGCGTCTATTCGCCATTTTTTTTTTCTTTTTGGTTAACTGCAACATGGCGTAAGCCTTCACGCATGCTCACCACCACCTCCAAATCAAAATGGCGTCAGCAAAACTCCGCGACTGAATCCGAATCCGAGTCTAATAATTCAGCCAACGGCCTTGGTTGTACTTTGGTCAATGCGACGCTCGAAGTACTGTTCGTAGACGTGATTGGAACAGGAGAAAGCGACATGACACGTGATGCGAGCGTCGATCCCACTTATTCGCCATTTCCCCAAGACGACGTCCGCCACAACAACCACACCAGAATCCGGTTATGCAGATTTGAAAATAAGTCCAATATTAAATCTAACTCAGGAGTTTTCTATTACATGAGTAAAAATCTCACGTATCTTTTAGAGTTGGGAGCAATTTACAGGGAAAACGGAACAGATGATATTATGCTGCCACATAGCTTAAATTTAGGATCAAAACTAGGAGTTGTATTTGTGGCTTATATTGCGCTAATTATTGCTACAATTTTGTACAGTGTCGCGAGTTTTTGTAAGTGGTGGTTCGGGTACGCCAATAGCCTTGCATAGTGTATGAATTTGGTAACGGTTCGATGACTTGTCATGCATGCATAGGCCTATATTTCTTCTTGGTAATTGACATTTGCCTATGGGCTAGTGAACATTCTTCAGCTTTATGATGTGGAAGATTGGTTTTCGCTTTTCAGTTGGTTGGGAAGTTGCAAATAATGATGCAAATGAGGTTCTGCTGGGCAGCGAACATGCTATAGACCACCGACTAGCATCTGCTTAGGCAGAGACTGAATACCACTGACCCAAGATAATCCTCCACAACTGGAACTTTCCAAGCTTCCACTCACTGCTACCACACTGTAAGGTTTGGGCAGTGACCTCCACTGCCCGGGCCTTAACTAAATAAATGAAGGGGACAAGGCGGCACTTTAAGGGGCTCTTTGACCCAAGGCTGGGCTTATTTAACCCACAAAACCTAACCTAGACCCCTGTAGGGCTTAAACTAACCTTATGGGCTTAAGGCTTACATTATCTTATGCCCTTAAGGGGCCTTAACAAATACTTGAAGGCCTGTGGCAGAATAAGAGATACTTTGACAGAAGATCCCCTCCAGGATCTGCACCATTTCTGGTGCCGCGCACATTCCTGTCGGAAGAGACTTTCCAGGCCTTAAGGTACAAATTGGTGAAAGGAGGAACTTGACCTTGGGCATCCCAGACGTTGAAGAAGGGTGGGTGCCACGCTGGAGCTCGCCTCCGAGGGACTTGCCCCCGTTGTGGTTGGGAACCTTCTGAAAAGAGTGAGGCGAGTGACCAAAACTCTTATTCTTTCCTCGCGCTTCTACGAGGGCTTAAGGGTTATGCACACCGTGCCGTGAGGTGGCGGTGTCACAGCAACGCGTACTAGGCCTTATATGGCATTTAAATAACTATCATTAACTAAATGTGAGGTCTTTACCTCTTCTTTACCTCTTAACACCACCACTTTTACTTTTACTGTGCTGGTGCAGGGAATCAATCCCGGCACATCCGAGTTAAGACAAGGCTCCTAAGCCTCCGAACTAGGGGCCTTGGTTGCATAGATATATATCAACTTCCTGAACCTTATTTGCATTTATGAATTTCTAAAGCTGGGTTTTGCAATGTATTGGGGATTCAAAATTAGCGGCTGTCAACATTTGTAGAGTATAGTTAAAATGAGTGTTTAATAAACCGTGGTAAAACGGTCAACCAGTAGCGGAAGTAGGCCAGTTTCAATTATACAAGACGTTCTAGGTCATCA
>VYYI01001433.1:0-19653 GCA_021029175.1 Bilobella aurantiaca
CAAAAGGCTACTCATCGGGAATCCACAATTCCGCACATAAATTTACCTAAAAAGGAAGGTTAAAAGTTGGTTAACGAGATTTGTCATCAACTACTATTTTAATTAACAATTAAATTCCACTACAGTTAATGGGGTTGGAGAAACGTTGAAGGACTAATTGAACAATTAATTAACTTGACCGAGAAGGCTCTGAAGTAGCCTTTGTATCCTTGGTCAAACGCTTCAAAGCCAATCAGAATGAAAAAGAAGGTGGGTCGCTCATTAGAGTGAAATTATCCGATTTGTAAAGTTATTGCATTGATTCCAATTAATTCCTTATTTTAGGTGCTTTTGATGGGGAAGAGTGGCTCTGGGAAGACAAGCATGAGATCAATCATTTTCGCAAACTATATTGCAAGGGATACTCGTCGATTGGGAGCCCCAAGTACTTCCACTTTAATATGATTCATAAATTATGATGATACCATTACTCCTGCAACAACTAGTAATTAGTTGATTTGTAATTTCAATATTGTGCTTCCTTCCTCAGTTGACGTGGAGCATTCCCATGTTCGCTTCTTGGGAAACCTTGTTCTCAATCTTTGGGACTGCGGCGGTCAAGAGGCTTTTATGGAAAACTACTTTGCATCCCAGCGTGACAACATCTTCTCCAACGTCGAGGTCCTCATCTATGTCTTTGATGTCGAGTCACACGAGCTCGAGAAGGACATGCACTACTACCAGTCATGTCTCGAAGCAATTTTGCAAAATTCTCCCCAGGCCAAAATATTTTGCCTTATTCACAAAATGGATTTGGTTCAGGAGGAGCAAAGAGACTTGGTTAGATTAAGATAAACGTAGAAGTTATTCGATTGATTCAAATGCGATTCCAATTAAAAATAGATCTTTCAAACTCGCCGAGATGACTTGAAGCGCTTGTCCAAGCCGCTTGACTCCACTTGCTTCCGTACTTCGATCTGGGACGAAACGCTATACAAGGCCTGGAGTTCCATCGTGTACTCCCTTATTCCCAACGTGAGGCAGCTCGAAAACTCACTCTCGGAATTCGCCAACATCATTGACGCTGACGAGGTTCTCCTCTTCGAACGAGCCACTTTCCTCGTCGTTTCTCATGCTCAAAGGAAAACCCACAAAGATCCGCATCGTTTCGAAAAAGTCTCCAACATCATCAAACAGTTCAAACTCTCTTGCAGGTAATTCATTAAAGTATTTCAATGACAGCATTAACTCAACTTCATTAACTAACCTATTAGATTTAACCTTTTATCAATTTTAGTAAATTGGCAGCTCAGTTCCAGAGCATGGAAGTAAGGAACTCACTCTTTGCTGCATTCATTGATATTTTCACCCCTAACACCTATGTTATGGTCATCACCTCAGACCACACCCTGCGTAAGAAAATGATTAAAAAATTCGTTGTCGTAAACATGAATACTAAACGTTGGATGATGAAATTTCAGCCTCTGCCGCCATGCTGGTCAACATTAAGAACGCCCGAAAGCACTTTGAAACTATTGAGAAGGTCAACAATAGTGGGCCACGCATGCTGCGCTGAATCGCTAATATGAATCAAAAATTGACGATATGTTGTTCGTAGATGAGGATTTAAGCGCTTTTAAATAACTCCTCTGGACGTTTTGTATGTTTAACACAAATGTGAAATATAAATTGACATTAGTTTATTCTTTTGCGATTACTCCTGGAGAGGTTCAACATTTTAATTTCGCTTCGGAATGCGGATTATGCCGGATAGCATCTACTGGGATTCTTTGACATACGGATCTTGATGCTAGCGGTTTGTAAATTCGACTGTTTTGTCCCATCAACAGCGAATCAACAGCCGAATCGTCTTCTGTCCAAGGTTTCATTCCCATCAACATTTCACGGATCATCGCAGCTCTGAAATTGCAAAACATCATGATGCTTTTCCACTTAATAACTTAATGAATATAATTAATATTTCCTAATTCGAATTAGTGAATTCCTCACTTGATTCTGTGTTGTAGAATGATTGGAAAAAAATCCCTTTGTACTTTTTCTAAAGTCTCTGCGTCAGTGATCCAGGGTACGTCACCGTGACCAACATCAAAAAGCACCAAAGGGAAGTCAACTGCCATTGAGTACTGCGGCTTCCTGTACAATTACAACTAGTCGCATTCTATTTAACACAATTAGTAGCTACGAAATGCGATTACTCACTTTGGATGCTTTTGGATATCTAAGAGTGAGGGAACTATTGAAGGTTCTTCCAACCCCTTCCCCACCAGCAGCAAAACAGCCACTATGCACCGTATTTGGTGCCATACGAACGAACGAGCTTTTATTCGAAAAGCAAGCAACTCTCCACCCTCAATCTCTTCTAGATCCACTTCCAGAATCTCTCGTATAGTCGATTTCAGACCACTGCGGTCCAATTTGCAGAAATTGCGAAAATCATGAACTCCTACAAGAAATCTAGCTGCTTCTAGCATGCCCTAAATAACAATAGGGTCGAAGTTAGACAAAATACTTTTACCAAAGTTAATTGATGAGCCCACCAATATCAAATTTAACGTATCGTATCCTCTTACCTTTGTGTTGAGTTGCTTGGAAGGAAAGTAGTATTTGTAAGTTCTATAAAGGCAGTCGTAGCGTGCAGAGAAATTAGTCGGAACGGGAGCCCAGGCCAAGACACGTATTTCCTTCGGAAGAACTTTGTTAAGCAATGAAGCATAGTTGATTTCTTCTTCATCCACAGTGTCAACAGTAGCTATGTCTCCATTTGAAGCCTGATTACTCAAGGCAGGAATGACTCCAATTCCACTCCTTGCTTTACAGCGTAAATCCAACGACAAAACCTATGCATAAGAATCTGAAGGAATGGCTCTGCCATCGTTGCTGTCATTGACACGTACCTGTGAAAATGCACTGACTCCTTTGTCAGTTCTCCCGCATCGCTGATAATTGGCAGTTTCTCTGGCCTGGATGAGTTTTGTGCGGAAGAGGGCATTGAAGATATGAGCCTCAACAGTGTTCTCTGAATCTTCTTGAGAGGCAAGGCCATGAAGATCCCAGCCCAAATAGGTCACCTTCAAGACTACATGACGTTTGGGGTGTCTATAACAACAAAGTTTTGATTTACAGATGATGTAAATTACAAGTTGCAACTTACAGGTCAAAATTGAAGGCCCTCTCCTTCCTCGCCTTCTTTTTCCTTGGTTCGTCATCCTCGCCTAAAGAATCCTGAGAGCCTCCTTGTCCTTGGCTTGATTTGTGGATGACGTGTCTGAGCTGCTTTACGTGCAGCTTCAATTTCCTTATCTTCTCAATTAGTTCAGCTGTGCTACAGTTGTTCAACGCTGCGTCCTCCTCCGTTTCCACTATTTCAGCGAATTTCTGCTTGGCATCCATGCTTGCTTCTCACTGGACCTGGAACTTTGTAATAGAAGCAACGAAAAGTAGGTTATTTGATACTTGGTAGGTAATTGTTTAATTGACGAATTTACGATTATAAAACTTATGTTTCTCCAGTTCTCAATTAATTGATTGATACCTGATTAATGCGGCTCATAAAAGCGACTTAAGTAAAGCGTCAACGTCAAAATCAAACTAACAAACACCGAAATCGGCGAGTGAGAGCGAAGTGCTTAGCAGCGACAAATTGACCTACAGCAAATGACGCTTGTCAAGAAGGAACCCCTTCTCGCACCTTACTTTCTCAGGCAACCGAGGTGGGCAGCAGAGTTTTGGCTTTTTACATCACTCTCTCTGATACACGGATGGGCAGAAACCTATGAAACGTTTTAAATGCTTAATAATTAGTCGGCGTTGTGCAAAACTTTCATATGAGTGACATCAGACGACTCAACTAGGTTATACGCGATTAAGGGTTGGATTTGAAGGAAAAGGTACACCATCTGCCCATCTTTGTATCGTAGAAATGAACGGATAGAGCCACAACCGAGGCTTGCCGCCCAACTCAGTTGCCAGAGTAAGCACAGTGAAAGCGAAAACCGGTTGTAGCTTGACACAGCCGTCGATGAAATGCGCACTGAAGTAAAAGTAAATGGAAATGAAAATAGGACGGTTTTGCAAGAGGACTCTCGGAGAGTTGATTCGACAAGGCTGGGCATCCACTTTAGAACTTAAATACATTTTTAATACAAGTCAACTACCGACAACTATTTAAATTACTCTAAAAATGCCCATCTGGGAATGAAATGGGGATGACCGCGAAATAGCTTTTAGTTCCACTTCTCCAGATTACAATTCCTTGGTTGGAACTTGACTTAATAATCCAGTGACGGGGAGTATTTATTGACTAATTAATCGCCATTAATTAATTGTGTTTCTTGCGTCTCTAATTATTATGGACAGTGCAAGTGAGAATGAGGATCTCGGCGGTAGCTTTATGTCTGAAGAAGCAGCCCAATTCATGATCACAGACGAAGGTAAGTAAACAAAATAGGATCCATTATCTTTAAATATAATTGATTGACGTGTATTTGAAGAAGTCCTTAACCAATTGCATTTCCTTCTTCAGATAGCCACGACGATGACGAGGACTCGGACCGAACAGGTGTGTTAAGGGAGCAGGACAGGTTCCTCCCCATTGCCAATGTGGCGAGGCTCATGAAGAAGTCCATTCCCAAGACTGGCAAAGTAACGACACGACAGAGAGACTCGCCACTCGCGGTATCGCGGTTCGCGGATGGAAAAGTCTGGGTATCTAGGATACTGGGAAACCAAAAAAAAAACGTCATCTAGTGTTAAGAGATAGGTTGGGATTGGGAAACCTGGATACCCAGGAAGGATATTGTGAAGTTTAACTTTTCCATCCGCGGAAAGACTAAAGACACCATCACGCTTCATGCACTTCAACCTATAATCCAATCCTTCATTTCAAATTTCAGATTGCCAAGGACGCTCGAGAATGCGTCCAGGAGTGCGTGAGTGAGTTTGTCAGCTTCATCACCTCCGAAGCCTCTGAGCGCTGCCATCAGGAGAAGCGAAAAACAATCAACGGAGAGGACATTCTGTTCGCCATGCAAGCGCTGGGATTCGACAACTACGTCGAACCCCTCAAGGCCTACCTCCAGAAGTACCGTGAGTCCATGAAGGGGGAGAAGAGCCTTGTCCTCAGTGAGGGTGATCTCTTCATCCTGGCTGAAGCGGAGGACAAGGACAAAAGTGCGAGTCCTTCGTCCCCCCACGAAGGACCCACCCTCGGCATCTTCTACAACTCAGATGCTCACTTCTCCGTCGACTAAATCAAGCCACAGCAACAGCATTTCCCCTCAATCTCATTTTTAAACTAGATTAAGTCCTCAATAAATACTGCATCAATTTCAATTCAAGAGCTATTTTTATTTCTGGAGTGAAAAAGCAATAGACAAATTAGTAGACAAAAGGAATGAGTGACAGGAGGGATTTTTTTTAAATTGAAACTATTCCAATAAGCAGCAACATAGCGGTGCGTTGACCACTGGAGTGGGACCAAAGGTCATACTCGACTTCTTTAGTACTCCTCTCCGCCTTCACCCTCTCCTTCGACGGAGTCCATTCCAACCTCTTCGTAGTCCTTCTCGAGAGCAGCCAAATCTTCACGAGCCTCCGAGAATTCACCTTCTTCCATTCCCTCTCCGACGTACCAGTGGACAAAGGCCCTCTTGGCGTACATCAAGTCGAACTTGTGGTCAAGACGAGCCCAGGCCTCAGCAATGGCAGTCGTGTTAGACAACATGCAAACAGCTCGCTGAACCTTGGCCAAGTCTCCTCCCGGAACGACGGTGGGTGGTTGGTAGTTGATACCAACTTTGAATCCGGTTGGGCACCAGTCGACGAATTGAATGGTTCTAAAGAAACAATAAAAGTGAATTTATTCCAACGATTATTCTAATTTCAGATTTCATTCTTATCATTCAGCGTCAATAAATCCATACCGCTTCGTCTTGATGGTAGCGATAGCTGCATTGACGTCCTTGGGTACGACATCTCCTCGGTAGAGCATGCAGCAGGCCATGTACTTTCCGTGACGTGGGTCACATTTGACCATTTGGTTGGCTGGCTCGAAGCAAGCGTTGGTAATTTCAGCTACAGAGAGCTGCTCATGGTAAGCCTTCTCAGCCGAGATGACGGGAGCGTAAGTGACAAGTGGGAAGTGAATACGTGGATAAGGGACCAAGTTAGTCTGGAACTCGGTCAAGTCCACGTTCAGGGCTCCGTCGAAGCGAAGAGAGGCCGTGATGGAAGAAACGATTTGGCCAATGAGTCGGTTCAAGTTGGTGTAGGTGGGTCGCTCGATGTCCAGATTACGGCGGCAAATGTCGTAGATGGCTTCATTGTCGACCATGAAAGCGCAATCGGAGTGTTCGAGCGTTGTGTGGGTCGTGAGAATGGAGTTGTAGGGCTCAACGACAGCAGTGGAAACCTGTGGAGCTGGGTAGATGGCAAATTCGAGCTTTGACTTCTTGCCGTAGTCTACAGACAGTCTTTCCATGAGGAGAGACGTAAATCCAGAGCCAGTGCCACCACCGAAGGAGTGGAAGATGAGAAATCCTTGGAGTCCAGTGCATTGATCGGCAAGCTTTCGAATTCTGTCCAGAACCAAGTCGACGATTTCCTTTCCGATAGTGTAGTGTCCTCGAGCGTAGTTGTTGGCAGCATCTTCCTTGCCAGTGATAAGTTGTTCCGGATGAAACAACTGCCTGTACGTTCCGGTCCGCACCTCATCTGAAATAGCACGTAATCATGACTTGTCTTTCATTGTTCATATGAAGTAGGCTAGCCTGAGTGTTAATTCCTTTAAAGGCAATGTATTTAGAAAGGGAGTTTAGCCAGTGTCCTCCCATGGGACTTTTCATCCCTACCCACCATCCCACCCTCGAGTGATTGCTGCTCGAGCACGATGTCCAAATAAGGACATACGACTTTGCCCTTACATGGATATGATGGGTAATGGATGTCTGCGTCTCCCAAGTAATTCATTCTGAATCTGAATTACAAAATGGGAAAAATGAATGTAGCTTAGTAGCTTACCAACTACGGTTGGTTCCAAGTCAACAAAAACAGCCCTGGGGACATGCTTTCCAGCTCCAGTCTCACTGAAGAAGGTGTTGAATGAGTCATCGCCAACTCCGACTGTCTTGTCCGATGGCATCTGGCCATCTGAAAAAAAAAATCATTGTTGTAGGCCTTGTACAGGGAAAAAAAACAAAATGCTGAACTTACCAGGTTGAATCCCGTGCTCCAGGCAGTAAAGTTCCCAACAGGCATTACCGATCTGGACACCAGCTTGACCGACATGGATAGAAATGCACTCACGCTAAACGAAAAAAAAAAATTAGTTGAATGAAATGCAGGGGCAGTTTAGCTGTTAACTAAAAAACTTTCGAGAACAGTAGTAAATGACCTCTCAAGAAAGGCAAAGGCGACGGAAATTTGGGCATAATCAAAGCTTCTAGAGACGAGTTTTATAACTGTTTCCGTTTGGCTTCAAGAGAATGAAGCCGTCATATCTTGATTTATGAATATTACTGCTATTTCGCTTTATCGAAACTCTTATCGCTCCATGGGGCATTTGCCAACCTAGAGGGCGTTTTGCCCTCTAGGAAATCTCCCGAGCTTTGCTCACTGTTCCCGTAGCACAGAAACGGTTTTCGAGTCGTTAAAGTGGAACGAAATGGGGATGAAAGACCTACAAAAAATGCAATGGAAGTTCCTCGCCCACCATTGTGCAGGGGCGTGAGTCACATCGCGTGATTCAATTCCCTTGAGCGAGAAATGAGAGGTGAAGCTAAAGCAGGACTTCATTTTGGGCAGGGCCGGTCTCCATTTTGACTCATTCTCTCAATTTCTCTCCAAATGCCAACACAGCGAAAGTGACATAACATGAAATTGACTATGACTTGAGCCTGATTTTTAGTATTTTAACCTAACCTTCTTGAAATTTAGAGATTCCAGACAACTTTATGAGGACAGCGATCTTTGATCTTATTTCGTTCAAATAATGTCAGAGGGCCATTTCAGGGACTAGCGTATTGACAGTGCCGCTGCTGAGGGGTCAAGGAGTTAATTGAGTCTAAGTAATTGATGTTGACTTACCATGTTTGAGATTTAAGTTTCAATTGATTGAGGATGCAAGGAGATGTGAATTGGAGACGAGAGTCAAGTAACGCTGACCAACTTCCCTCTGAGACGACAAAGCGAATGAGAAGCCGGGGAGCGAGAAAGGCTCTTTTTACACAAGCCACGCCAAGACCAACGACTCGGGAAGAGTCCACGCATTTCAGCCAATCACAGCCCACCTCCGCCCACACAGTCACGCCCACACCCCCTCCCCAGGTACACTCCAAGACAGCACATTCCTAATCGTAAAGAGTGAATAGATGCACTTCCAAAAATAACAGTCCTCATTTCATTTAATCTCGTTTAAGCAGAAAGACCGAACGAGAAGTTAAATTAAATTGGCAATTGTATGTATATTGGCTTAGTATGTTGATTATAATATTTCCAACAAATACTAGTGGATCTCGCTTGAATGAAGCCTGGTGAGAAATGTGTAGGCTGGTTACTGTAGCCGATTCACATTTAATTGATAATCAAAGGACAGATGTTATACAATCGAGATAAATGGACTACGTGTAAGCACTTTGTGGTGCAAGTGCAAGTCCTATTCTTTCCCGAGCGTATTTTTGTTTGCAATGCAACGCAAAATAAATATAAAGAGGTGAACAAAGCGTAATAATGTTCCGTATTTTGTGTTTTGAAGAATAGGTATCTCTTTTAATTTAGATTATTTTAAGTTATCTGGTAAGCATTTTCTAGCCTAGGCAAAAACATTTTAACAAAGGGCGAGTTGGCCTTTGTTACACCGGAATCGGAACCTTAGGAACACATCACCGGAAACAGATCCGAGATATGTTCAGTGGTTCCTGAGATACACGTGTGGCTTGGACTGACGGACAGACGGACGGACGGACAGAAATGACAAAAACATAAGTAGCTTTCAACGTCGCTTCCGCTACTAAAGCCGTTGTGTCTTATTGGTTTTATTTCCTATTCTACACTAATTTAGACAAAACGGAGCAATTTCCGCATACCTAGAGGCTTGTAATGACACTGCACTTCATGAAAGTGCGCATAGACAGAAATGAGTAGTATGACCCATACTGCCCAGTCAAGGGAAACGAACGGGCGGAAAGGGGCAGACAAAGGGAAATGACTTTTGCCTCCACTTATTTATAACCATCTATCTCTCCAAACGCTCTCCCAACTCTCTTAAATGAAACGAGTAGCTTCTCCCTTTTTTAATAAATCAATAACAAAACATTATGAAATTTTATTTTTCATAATTCTAAACTTAATAAATTAAAGCTTGGACCTCTTTCAAATATAATTTCAAACCCAATTTACCGGATAAGATGCTGAAGTGACCGCTTTGAGCACCTGTGTGAAGATGAAGGGGTGTTGTGTGGGCGGAGGGTAGATGACATAAATTGTTGAGATGTAGGGAGACTTGTATGGTCATCGTCATGGTTTGTGCGTTGGCGTGACCTCAGTGACCTTGTTGCCTGTGATGTGGACAAGGAGGGCCACGAGGTCAGACACGAGGATGAAGCCCAGGCAGACCAAGAGGGGCAGGAACGGTGGCTTCGAGGGGAGGTCAAAGTGGCTCAGGACACTTTCGCCACGCCCCAAACCACAGCTCAGCTCGCGCTGCACAAAACGCTTTCATTTACACTCAAACTAATTAATTTCAATGCAAAGTACTTGCAAGCATTCTCTTACCATTAGGAGATTGCCTCTCAATTGCACGATTGGATTCGAGCAAATTTCGAAAGATGAATTTCTGAACTCTATCCGAGCCATTGGTGGGAGGAGCCAAGACACTGGTGACAGAACCTCTGTCCACGCCACCCACTCCCCTATGTCCTTCCGGTGGGTCACGTAGCCACCAGTGAGGCTCAGAATAAGGACAAAGATGGCCCCGACGGTGAGGCCAGCGGTGGATCGTCGGCAGAGTAAGTCAAGGGCCCTCAAGCCGGTCAACAATGTGTAGAGACAGAGGGTGGAGTAAACGGCGGAGATTAGGAGCCCGTCAACGTCCCTCACTCCGCCCATGGCCATTCCAGGAACAACCAGCACCGCCAGCAGGCTTACCATGGGCACAAACTCACCCATCCTCTGCAAGCGCAACAAAGTTTACAAACAAAACACTTAAACAATGACTAATAGCTGGGGAAAACGCTGACTAATCCATTGACTAATCGCTTGAAAAGGCAATGACTAATCGCTTAGTGGAATTCCAACCTGGGCCAAAAAGTGGGCGGCTCTGGAGTAAAGCCCCTCCCTAATATCGCTTTGCAAGGCGGAGTTTTCCCGTCGGTCCTTTGCCAGGATGAGGAGGAAGAGGGCGTTTGGAAGGAGTGTCAGCGATGCCCAGTGGAGGCCAAGTCTGTCATAGGCAGAGTTGACATGCGCTGGAACGCCAAGGCGTGTGTCCCAGTAGATCACACCCATCAACACGGAAATGCTGGCAGCGGCAAGGAAGAGGAGAAACCAAGTGATGAGCCTCGAACCGATCCCGAAGAATCCAAGACATCTAACCAGCGATTCAGCGATTATTCAAACTTCGGCTTCACAATTAGGCAATTGTAAAATTGTTGTTGTCACCTCCAGAGGAGTAGAATTTCTCCTAGAATTGCCCCTTGGGGTCTTCTGAGTGGTGGTGGCAGGGCCTGTGGAGGACTTGACTCCATCGAAGGGCTCTCCTGCCGCCGCGCCCACGCCTCCGCCAAACCGTGGATCCTCATGCTCGACTCCTGGAGGGCTGGACCGAGTAATTTCCAATATCAATCGCAAGTTTTGTAAATCATGCTATTGATTGAAGGTTCAAAGTTGTGACTTACCTTCGTTGGAGAGGTCATCCCTTGTGACGAGGTCAATGTAGTAGTCGGAAGGGTTCTTGAAGGGTGGACAGGGGTAGTCGATAAAGGCGAAATAGGGGAGGAGCTCTGTGCGATGACCATAGAACAGCGTCCGTCCACCCGACAGGAGGAGGACCTTGGTGAAGGTTGAAAAGACTTCGAAGGTGGGAGGGTGAATGGTGACGATGGCCACTCCCCCGCCGCCGTTCCACCCACCAACCCGCGTCCACTCCTCCACCAAACTCATCTAAAGAATAATTAACATTCTCGCCATTAAAAATCGCTTTCTTCAATTAGTTAACGATTGTTATTACGAGAAAGAACGTATCGAAAATGTCCATGCTGGAGGTTGGTGAATCGAGAAGCAGTATCTGCGTCTCCATGATCATTTGGCAGCCCACGGTCAATCGCTGCCGTTCTCCACTCGTTAGGCTGGAGACAAGGCTCCTACCAACGCCGCTCAGGCCCAGGAAGTCCAGAAGCGCTTCTACCTACAGTTGATTGAACGTCACGGTGTGATTAATTAACTAACTACATAATATAATTACGCTGAAAAAATGCAGTGGAAAACGCTTACCTTGTTGGAGCTGGGAGGATGCTTGCCAGTTCTTTTGAACGCTGCGAAGAAGCGCAGCGTCTCCCCAGGGCTAAGTTCCGGATGGAGTACGACACCTTTTCGGAGAAAGCCAAGACGCCTCCCCAGTCGCTGACCGTTGATCACGTTTCCGTTGAGGACAATGTCACCGCCAGCCAACGGTCGCTCCCCCGCCAAAGCCTCCAAAAGTGCAGTTCCCTCTGTTCCTAAATCCAGCATAATACAATTTTCATGAGAATGCATATCTTTTGAACGTGTTAACTAATTGTTTTTTTGCCAATTAGTTTACCGTTCGTTGGCATCAGTGCCAGCATTTCGCCACAGCGGAGTTCGAAGGAAACGTGATCCACCAGAAGCCCCTCCCCCTTTCCATCCCGTACACAGAGCCTTCCTACCTGTAGAATTCCAGGAATTTAGTTGATGACATTTCTTGGAGAAACTGGAAATTTGGTTTTGTACCTGGAGGTGAGGGAGCACGGCACCTGACTCTTGGTTTCCGCTGGTCATGTGACTCGACTTCTGGAAGAACTGACCGTGGCCGTTGGACGCTTTTTCCATCCACGGTGGACCACCCTACAACATTTTACATTTTAATTTCAGTAATTTTTACCAAACACCGTTACACTGAACAGAGTTCTGAAAATGCTGTTTCTTCACCTGTTTTGAGGGTGAGAGAATGTTGCCTTCGCTGATCGCTTGGCGCATGCCGCCGTGTGGCTGCGAATTTCCCTTTCTCCGGAACCGATTCATGACGACGCCGTCGCTTCTGATGTCCGTCTCTGACCTTGCCCTTTGACCTGGCCCTTGGCCCGGGTGCCTTGGGCGCATGCGCTCGTCGTCCTCATCTCCGCTCGAGTCCCTTGACCCATCCTTGGCAGACGCTGAAGGGGGGAGAACGCGCGGAAGGCCGAATTTAAGGTAGGAGAAAGCATTCGACGCCAACTCAGACCTGCACAGAGGTGATGGCCAATTAAAAAATTAAGTGTTTCTTAGTGCTTTCAAAAATTCAGTTAAAAAAATCTGCAGCGATATTTAGTTAAAGGACTTCTTAAGTATCCTATTCAGTAGGGTTTTCAAGCATTTATTCATCAGCTTTTCAGCGATTTCCTCAACGAAGCCACAATGTAATTGTGGCCACCTTTCTATCTAATTTTGAACTTTTTTATGACTAAAAGTTTAAGTTGGGCGAAATTAGAGAAGACTGAATTATTGACGCTGATTGCATGATGCTGGAAGTATTGCGCTTTTTTTTATTCTTATTTCAGTTTTCGGTTGCTAGATCTAACTACTTAATTAGTTGAAATTGATTTGCAATTTAAAATCAATCACAATCAATCAAGATCATACTTTGAAGGATCGCTTGCAATTACCTAGGACCAAGCCTTGGATTTGACATGATTGACTGTACTGTTTCCTCCTTGAGAGTAAAGTTGCCATAGGGAAGCGGCGAGCGCTCCTCGGCTCCTAGCGCTGAATCAGTGAAGTCAGAATTGAGGTTCTGTCGGAAAATGGACCATGCGTGAAGGTCAGAGGTGGAGGGGTCGAGGAGCCGCCGTCCGGAGGCGTAACGGCGGTCACCCACCGGCGCACGGTCCAACTCCCACATCTCACACATCTTTCACTCCCACTGGGGGCTGGAATCGCTTTGGAATCGCTGATTCCTTGTTAAAACTTCAAAGCTATCGGTTATTTGTAAAAGCTAAATTGAGACATGAAAGTTTTTAGAAATTGACAAAGTGCGAAGATGACTGTTTTCATCCCTGATGATCTCCACAAATTCCCTCGAGCGAATCTCCTGCGTAGCAACCACCCACAACAAAAGAAAGATCGGAAAAACCACTGGGACAATGAAGGACTCTCTCTTTCATTCACACGGAATTATAGTCAACATTAATTAACGAAGGGAGATTGAGGTCATTTGCTAACTTTATTTCTTCAATTACTCCCTCTACTCTCTCTCAAGGGCTCTCTCAAGGGCCCTTCATTCGGCACCAACATCCCCTTGATCACACGAGCATTCCTCCATGTCATGAACTTGTCCTCTGGAGCGTCCGGCACGCGCTCCCCCACGATGATCTTCACCCCCTGCACCTCCACTTCCTTCAGACTCCGACCACCGCCGCGGCTCGACCCACCGTCCACGATGCGCAGTGGCTGAGAGAGAATCGTCTGCGGCTTGAGCGCCTTTCCCCACCTTCCTCCTCCATCAGCCCCACCGCCGCCAGGCCTCTTCACTCTCTCCACGGTTCCACGGCGTATGGCTCTCTCTTCCTTTGGCACGGAGTCCAGAACTGGGAGAGCCTTGGGCTCTGCCCTTGCGCCGCTGCCCAGAGGCCTGTCGGTGTCCATGAAGGTCGCTAGGAGGCGAGCGACAATGTCAGCGAGATTCATTTCCACCTTCCTTCCGCGCAAACGTCCGCTGAAAGTGTCCCCGGTGTCCATGCCGAGTGCGAGGGAGGGCAAGAGCACCATCACGAGACTCTGGACCAAGGGACCCATGGGGCCTTATTGAAGGGTCTAGTTGAAGATGTCAAGTACTTGGACAGGAGAGATGGCTGAGATGTCACTGAGCGTCAAGTGATGACTGAGTGGTTACGAGTGATGTCCAAGGGACATGTCATGGGAGGCATGAGTATCTTCGAGAGAAAGTTAATTTGGAAGGAGGGTAGTGACAAGTGAGTGGGTTCCTTTTTCTGGTGGTGGATTTGTAAGGAAGTGGGTCATTGTGGCCCAATTAGGAAGCAGTAGGCACTTGAACAAAGACAAAGAGAAGGGTAACAAATGAGACCCTTTCGTGTAAAACGAGACCCTTCACTGCAAAATTGACCATTGAGTGGAAAATTGACCCTTAACAGGCTCAATTTTTTCCTCCAGTTGACCTCTCTCTCTAAAATGCCTTTTTCTGTTTTGAGTATGCCAACAAAGCGTCATCTCTCTTCTCATGCCTTTCCTTGGACGCTTTACCGCGTATCATGCCAAGTATTGGTTATTTTAATCTAATTCATCCACTTATCATTATTATCACTTTCACTTTATCATCAACATTTATCATTAACATTTTATCATCATCATCATGACTAAATGATGGAAAGTGAAAGTGAGTGGAGTGAAAGTTGACTCTATTCTTGCATTGTCCAATCGTAGCAGAGCGCGCCAAAACCATAATTGACAGAAAAGGACTTGTAAACACAGAGATTTGGCCTTGCTAAGCTAAGCGCTTCGTTCTCAAACACTCGAATCGCTGCAGCGTCGTGAAATCGCTGAAAGAGGCCAAGATGCTTGCGTACTTCATCTACAAAGTGGTTGAGTAAGTCTAATTATGTCATCCAATCGCTTGAAAATCAGCGTCAGTGACTGTTGGACTGTTTTAGGCTCTTGTTTGGTCTCCTCTACCCGGCCTATGCCTCCTTCCTCGCGGTCAAGTACAAAGATGTTCGTGGATATGTAAGTTCCACATTCAAAGCGTAATATAACGAAGCGATAAATTATGTAGATTTAGGATATTTGGATTGATTAATTTCAGGTGCAATGGATGATGTACTGGATCGTCTTTGCCTTTTACTCTGTCCTCGAGTCTTTCACCGACACATTCCTTGGCCCATGGTAATCGACGATTAATCAGCGTGATAGATTTTTAATTACGAATAATGTTCTGTACAATTCTCTAGGTTCCCTTTCTACTACGAGTTCAAAATTTGCTTTTTACTATGGCTAATGGCACCACAAACGGGAGGAGCTGGATTCCTCTACCGCCGCTTCCTGCATCCAAAGCTAGTCAAGTACGAACCGGTAAGAACATTTCCAATTCTAAATCAGATGCACCAGATTATCAATTAGCCTCCACTGTATTCCGTATTCATTCCACTGAACTTTCAAGGCTAAGGCTAGCAATAAGTTCATTAGAACTCATTTTGGGGGGAAAGGCTTTTATTTTCTTAATTTTAACTTATACGTACATCAGTCACTCGCAAGTTCAAAAAATGAATCTGAGTTAAATTTATTGTGATTGTGGTGACGTCGTCAAATGGGATTCGCCTCGAGTTACGTTTCAACGTTTGATTTGTATTTCCAGGAAATTGATATGTGCCTTCGGAACCTACAAGCCCAAACAAGTTCTTTCGTCTTCCAGTGGGCCAATAAAAGTGTCTCATTTGTTGTTCAAACTGTGACAGAGAATCTTCGAATTGAAGCTATGCGTGTTGTATGACTTGATATCCAGGCTCAATTTCTCAAGTATTGGGCCCTTGGCCCATAAAGGGACCTTACAAACAAGATCTCAAACTCATGCTCACTAACTTACAATTTCGTGTGCCTTAAATTATACTTCCATTTCAATAAAAAAAAGAAACAAGTTAGGTTAAGCTTTCAATTTTAATTTTGAGTTGATGGCTCTTTGTTTATTTGTAAATAATTACGAACGCTAATTACCTGAGTAGGTGACAAAGAAGGGTAGGTAGGAAACGGGTCAACGAACGTAACATTGAATTTACCAGAATTTTAAAATTTAAAAAATTTCCAAAGCTCTTTTTTGTTAAATTGACATTGAAGGTTTGTTAAATTGGACACAAGACGGGCGTGTTAGGCTCTTTGTAAATAATGAATGTATGTTTGGATGCCCATAGTTGGAGTAAGCGAGAGGCGTAAAGTGGGAGGAGACTCTGTGGGTGGCTGTTTGTACGACCGAATCTCTGCTGGTGCAGGAGATAAGGGACCAACTTTTACTCTTTTCCTAACCTTGTCCATTCGCACACAAATCGCAAGTCAAGAACCTCCAGTCCACCAGAAAACGTCTTAGTTCATAAATCATAGAAAACTAATTAAGTTAGAAGGGATTAGTAATCGAACGCATCTCGACCTCCAAGGTCATATCCTCCAGCATCCGCAACAGATAACAGATCCCAATCCCAAGGTCATAAGGTCACCTCAACGTCGACGTTCAACATTTCCTTTAAAACGACAATAAGTCTGCCCCATTGTTCCGCATAACGAAAATCAAGACAGAAATGAGGTAAAAATTACTCCTTCCATGTCGACGGTTTCATAGTATAGTAACTCAACTCACTGTAAACTTTCGTTTTGCAGTTCTGGTGGCTCCAGTGCTCGCAACGGGAATAACGCTGCCAATAACAGTACGGATAGAGACCGAGAGCAGCGCCTGAGGGATCGAGATCGAGCCAGGGAAGACGCTATTGTAATTGCCATTCGACGCCATGCAGAGCAACAACAACGGGTCCGTGCTGGCGGAGCTGGAGGGCCTGTTGTTGGCGGGGCTGCTGGTGGTGGGGCTCAGGGTCAAGGTGGTGCTGAGGTACGCCTGTTTGACCGGGCAATTTCCCCACGTGCTCCTGGCAGCGTGAGTTCTCCACATGGGGTGAAGCGAAAAGTTGAAACGGCCTTTGGTCCGGAAACCGTGGAGCAATGGGCTTCAACAGAGGTATTTACAAAGAACATAGCTTGATAGCTTCGGTTTAGTCATTTTATTTTCGTACTTACGACTTTCGTTAAATTTCTATCGCAGTTGGAGCAAGAAACATTTTCATTTCTGTGGTCAATTAAGAATTACGCAGCCATGAGCAGTGGTAGTGAAGAAATCAAGTCTCCCACATTCAAAGGTGGACCAAAAAGTTGTCATCAATGGTAATGCGCTTTACTTGATTTAAAGTGAGTAAAGAGTAATGTAATTTAACAATTTGTTTGACTCGTGTTTGAAGGCAAATGAAGATGTGTCCTAAGAAGAAGATTGAAGAGACAGAATACTTTGCTGTTCATTTGATTCTGAATGCATTTGGAGATGGAGACTCGACAGTGGGAAGGAAGCTCAAAGTTCGCTTTCAAATCAGTCTTCTGGATCCAGAGGGGCGTCCGTTGAAACAGGCCGGTATGTGTGTTTAATGTGATTTTAGCTTTGTTTTCGTCATATGCAAATCACAGTTTTATCTCTTGCAAAAAGCATTACTGCATGTGTATTTATTTCAATTATTAACAGTTGCTAATTCTCATTGCTCATGTAGGGAGTCCAACAATGACTGTCTGTGAGTTCAAGAAATATAGTGTTTGGGGATATGACAAGTTTCTCCAAACTTCTGATGTTACTTCTCCAACTCGTCGCCTTGTGGAGGATGACACACTCAAGATTCACTGTCGTGTCTGGATCGAAGGAGAGTTGAGGCACCGTGTGGGGCAAGGCGGAGCTTCTCTTGACAAAGATGCAGCTGCCGTGGTGAAGAGACGTCGCTTTGAACTTCTCTCACATAACTTCCATGACTTGCTAGTTGACAGTCAATTTGCAGACGTGGCTCTGTCAACCCCTACAAAGACATTCATGGCACATAAGGCCATTCTGAGCGGTAAGAAAATCAGCTAAACTTCTTATCGATTCCAACCGGGTACTAAAAACCTTGCTTTCTGCCTTAGCTCGGAGCACTGTGTTTCGTGCCATGCTGACTACACCTATGCTGGAATCTGTGCAAAATACAATTGAAATTCCGGATTTTGAAGAGGACGTGGTCAAAGCAATGTTGGAATATATCTACACAGGAGAGACGGTCGACCTCAACGAAAAGGCAGCTGACCTCATGCAGATCTCAGAGAAGTACGACTTGGGGGGACTGAAGGAGGATTGTGAGTTAGCAATTGCTATGAACCTCACAGTGGAGAATGCAGCTGAAGTCCTAGTCCTCGCACACCTCCACAACGCTATCACTCTCAAGGGAAAAGTCATCGACTTTATCAACAGGTAACATGGACGGCAATTGGAAATGCATTTGATTTTCAATAATTTCTAATTTCACCCATTTCTTTATGTAGGAACAAGGACGACGTTAAGAAAACACCTTCCTTCCAAGATGTGGCTCATTCGAATGCGGCAGTCTTCGTGGATTTGTATTTGTCGCAGTAGAACTCGAATTGGAGCGCACACCCCGCATGATTTGTATTATCCTTAATTAATTAACGTTTACCAATACTAACAAAAGCATGTCAATCAATCAATTGCATATTTCTGGTCTTCTCAATTTCCCTAATAACAGTATCTTTTACCATATTATCTTTCTTTTTTCTCGAAGGACTAGGAAGAAATTAGGCAGATGCTGCTAAAATTAAACTTTTGAATAATTAATATGATTGGATAATCGTTCTCATTTGAGTGGGGATACAACGTAAGTTTTAGGTCGTGTTTTAACATTCGCTTTAATAAGTTTTACAGTAGGTTATAATTAAATCGGAGAAACGGAAATAAATAAATCGACATTGTCCACAATTTGAAGTACTTTTGCAATTTTATTACATTAAATTTAAAGTTTTAAGTTGAGAAGTTATATCGCATTTAAATATCAAATGTAATAAAAAAAAAGTAAACACTACTGAAAAAGATTCGATTTTGCTCTGCGGTTGGTCTATGACGCACCCAGCACTTCATCTCACTCGTGCACCGAGCTGGGCATTTGATGGAACACTTTGGTTATTTACTACTTACAAAACTTCGAATTTCAGAAATCTTCGTCCTTCAAGGCCCCGTCCTGTTATATGGAGATTTTGGAGTGGGAAATTAATGAATTGAGAATTTGAAATGTAGCAGATGACCAGACGGTGTAATAATAGGGTGGACGAAGGATGAGTGGCCCCTAGTGCAACCTACTCAAACTAATCGTGGTATTCGTAATCAAAATCAGCAGTTTGTGATTGATGAACATTTGTTGATTTGATTGTTAATTGAGTAATTGAGTTAATTGATTGATGGAAAGGGAGAATGAGCCCAATTCATGCTCTCATTACCTTCGTTCAGACCCTCAACATTCTGCTGGAAGAGAGGTGAGAGACGAGTGGGACGAAGAAAGGAAGCTTTTCCTCAAAGTACTCAACACATTCAACACTTACCGGTGAGTTCAATGACCTTTGACCAAGAGGCCATCCATTTGACCTTTGACCCAAGTGACCCTTCACTGTCTCAGTCTTATTTGCTTAACTTCATGTCATGCTCTTTGTGTCAGGGATCAGGCTCGGAGCAAGCTAAAATGGACGTTGGACTTTGTGGCAACTCTTCCACCCAGGCACCAGTCTCTCTTGGGCGACTACAAGAACCACCTTTTGTCCCTCCGAACCCTCATTGACGTCAATCAGAATCTTTTCCATCTCATTGCCGACTCGGCCGAA
>VYYI01001434.1:0-19652 GCA_021029175.1 Bilobella aurantiaca
ATGCTCAATAAATCGTGAGAGTTTGAAGCTTGAAGTTTCGCAATAAACTATTATTGTACGTATGCCTTTAAGTGTGTGCCACCACTTACACTGCTTTAATAAAATATTGAAAACGCATGACCTACTTATAATACTGAAAAAAAATTTCTGCGTATGAATATTCCACTTTGCTCTACCACTTTTTTTTTAGCTCGAAACTTAGCTTGTGTGATCATCGTGTCCGTCCGTCTTTCTGTCCGGGATACGCTAGCGAACGGACAGAATAACTCATTGTATTAAAGTTTTGCGCACAAGTTCTTCGCTACAATTCGAAAACCAAAAGTTGAAGATGGGGTAGGTGTGTGAAACAAAATTGGGGTCGAACGTCAAGGTCAACTTTAAAATTTCCATTGAAATTATTTCGACTTAAACTTCCCTATGTACAACATGAGTATTGGCTAAGCTTACAAATTGGTGCAATTTGATAAAAATAATAAAAGGCGGAAATTTACTTAAGCCAAATTCTCAAATTTTGAATACAACCATTAAAATGACATATAATAAGTGTAATAATATGCAAAATGTTCAAATATAGCTACTAGCAAAACAACCCGCCCTAGGACAGGGTTTGTTCCCATTTTTAATATTTTGCCAAAAAGAAGTTTTAAATTAAAAATATAAAAATAGCGCATTTATTTAATATAATGAGTTTCTATGTCTATTGGGCTTACGCTCAAAATTAACAGACTGAAGTATTTTAAAAAGCAAATATCCACTTAATCTCTAAAACTTATTTCCATAACACAAACCAAAATTATGTTAATAATTTCTCAATTTTAAAGCTTCCGAAACGATAATAGAAAAACGCAAATTTTGTTTCGTGAGAATTCTTGATTCAAAATGGTACAGGTTCGGATCCGGATCTCGTATCCGAAAATATGCAAGTGACTTCCTTCCTTATTATTATTTGTGAAAATTAAGTTTTCTCCTATCAACTATTGTATATATTTATATAATATATATATATATATAATGTATATTTATATATTGGCTATTGTAGTATTAATTGCATTTTGTGAGTCACACACTCACAAAATGCAATTATACTACACTAGCCAAACAACCCGTCTTAGAACAGGAGGGTTTTGTTTTGCTAGTCGACAACTCTCATTTTATTTTTAAGAAATTATGTTTTCCTCATTCATAAAGCATTCTAAACGCCCATACATAGGAGTTTGCATAGTAAGATAAGCAGTAGTTCTTTAGCACAATTCAGTCTTTTAACTTATAAATTCCTGCCTTGTTACGCATGCACAGCCTTTAATTGGCTAATCGAGAATTGCGACTATAAAAAAATAAGCATTTAATACATAGAATAATTAGGTGTTAAATAACCCACTTTTTTTTTGCTTTCACTCTCCAACACATGACAGTTTGTAAAAGAGAACAGGATCTACGTCCATTAGAAAAGAGCCCCATTGCTAGAAGACAATAGGAGAAAAAAGCAAGACGAGAAATTGACACTTCCCGTTTTGCATACTATGGACTACCTCCCACCCCCCTCTCATCCACCAATCACAACCAAGAATGGCCTCCCTTCCCTTAATTAAGGGAATAGTTAAATAGTTAACTATTTAGCATACGTTCAAAATCAAGAGTTAACTGGCAATTAGTGCGCAAAATACTTTCCTTGGAATAATCACTAGTGCTCACAAGAGTCATTCAACACCTAAGTATTAATTATGATTTGACTGATTGATTTAATAATATTTTAATTGTGTTTAACGTATAATTTCTTAAGTAAAACAGTTAGAATTATTAAAAACATGATTACGGTCTATTCGTTGCTTCTGGCAATGAAAAAATACAACAAAACTAACCAAAAACCTAAAAAATTTAAATAGAAATACACTGAAAAGTACACTAAAAGAAGTTAATGAAGTAAAATACTCTTTTTTACTTATATTGACCATAACTTCCACATCGGAAGGGACCCAATGAAACTAATTAAAAATTACAGAATCGGTGGTTGGCGATATTTAAGCCATATTTAATTATATTTTGTTTCTATTTTGGCTATATTATAAAAATAGCACATTTTCCTTAATGCTTGCCTTTTCCAATAAATTAATTTGTAAAAGAACGTTCAAATTTGTGAATATATAGTGAAAATATTTTGAAAGTGCTATACCAATAACTATATTATAGAAATCCATTTCTTTAGTTGGATATTTTATTTGATCACATACTGATCACTTTGTCACCTGCATGTCGTCTTGTGCTTATTTCATTTGCCATTTTTTTTAGAACAAACAAATATTCAAAAATTGTAAATTTAGCAACCATCTAGCGGAACGTTTTCTTGCTGAGCAAGAGCACAGTTTCCTGTCGTGTCCCCAGTTTTGAAAATGACTTTCTTGTAGACTGGAATTGTTGTAGTGTAGTTACCGCACGTTCCCTTGGCCACGTAAATGTTCAAAAATGAACCATGTGGTACGTCCCCACTGTCAACTTCCGCTGGTTCAATACCTGACGTGACGTTAGCATAGTACGCAGCCCAATCGACGCCAGTCCACGGACTGGGGTTGAGGGTGGTTATAAATTCATTTGCCAACAGAACATTTGTAAAATCGTTATGGTCAAGTTCCGGCTCAAAAACAAAGCATGGCTTAAGGACGTCCTCATCTCTCGATTGTATACCTGATGAAGGCCCTTCCTGTGTTTCGAGTAGAACCCAACAATCACATGCCTTACATGGAGAAACAACGCAATTGTTAGGCGTTGCGCAGAGGCTAGACACATTCTCTGCGGTAATGACAACGGGCTCAACATACGCGACAACCGTTTCAAGACACGTAGCAACGTACTCAAAGTAAGCGTAGAAGGAAACAGTGCAAGCTTTGTCTTGCGTGGGACTTGCTAAATACTGAGGATCGAATTCAACAGAAACTTTTCCTGAATGCGCTATGAAGTATTTTTGCCAAATGGAGTTCTAATCGAGTTGTGTTGATTTGCTAGGGCTGAGATGACGCACAAGAGAAAGTCCCATCTCCATTTTCTTGGCAGTGGAAACATCGGATCGAAACTCGAACTGATTCGGACCGGGTTTCGAAACGATTTTAGCGGTATCGGTTGCTAGGCAACACTTGTCATTTGTGTCTTGGCATAAGATGAGCGCCTTACGACCACAGGTAACGTCTTGTAGAGACAAGGCGTTGTGCTGGTTTCGTGTAACTTGAACACATCGTCGTCCTAATGGGAGCGATTGCGGATAATCGTGTTCCCATAAGGGCGAATTCGAATCAAGAGTATCATCGGTATTATTGTCCCAGGTGAATTTATTGGAGTTTTCGTTACGTACTGCAGATGTCCAGTAGGACACACCTGCAATTATATTAAGAATAAAACTTGTAGTAAAATTTCATCAATAATATGTTACAAATAATCTAAGTTTAATATTTTTCATTTCACTCAGACGTCGACATTCTCCATTATAATAATTGACTAGGTGTGTGCGTATCGACGGCACAAAAACTCCCTTCTACCCGCCTCTTACTCTTCTTCCAGCTCCACAAATGGGCATTCAAACTACAAAAGTTTACTTTATAAAAAAAATCAAATATTAGAGCAAACTATTATTATCTTTTGCTTCTTTAGAACTAATGCTTTTGTAAAGTAAATGCTATTATAAGTTAATTAAGTTATATTTTTTTATTTTAGAAGCTAAAATTCAAGTCTTCCCGTCCTAGGACCGGTGTTTTTACTAGAGTGATAGTGATGCCAAGTACTCCAAATTCTTCATAACAATTAATTTAATAAAAAATATAATAATAATTTTAATAATTTAATTAATAATCCATAGGAGACGCTTTCTGAGACCGTTTTCGTTACTTTTGTAGTATTACCTCGGTTAACCAGAAGATCAAGAAGCTGTTCGTCTAACGGAGACAAGTCAATGAGAGATGCTAATTTCCAGCCGCGACTCTCGCAACACGCTTTGGCTAAAGGATGGTTTACAAGAGCGTTTGGAGACGGTTTCTGTTTTATGAAGCCCGAAGCATTATCCTCAAATTTCAACGTTCCGCATGTCTTCAACTCTGAATAATATAATATGTATTAATTAATTAATTTATTTTTTGAGCATATGCACGGAGTTAATGAATCCTTGCCTTCGGCGGTGGGATCTTTAACAGGGTGGTCTGAAAGCAAAACAAATATTATTATAAGTAATTATTCATCAAAATTAATTAAATCATACATAAAAAAAAGCCATCTAGGCTAGTTGGAGTAACGGCCAAAACTGGAGACCCGGCTTATATTTAAAGCTTGGGGGATTTGGAGCCAAGGCTTATATGAGAAGCAGAGTAATATTGGAACATTTACAGTAGTACAAAAAGTAGCGTTTTCTTTTGTAATTTTGTTTCTGCTAAGGAAGATTCTTTACAATATATTATATCCTCTTTAAAATTCTAGCTGTAAATATACTGTTCGAAGACAATAGAAAATGTTATGCAAGCTGCATTACCTTCACAAAGAATAAGCGCATTGAAGTTACATGGTACGTTGTACATCTCCACCTTGCGATGAGGAGCAGAATATTGGAGACATTGCCCGTGTTTGAAGATTGGATGCGGAAAACTGGGTTTCCACAATGGTGAATCTGTAGGTATAGTATCCTCTTCAGTGTCCCAAATAAAACTTTGGGACGATACGTCCCCCCTCCCAGAATTCCAGTATGGGAGCGCTAGTTTGCAAATTTGGAAAAGGCGCTTGTTATTCCGGTGACAAATTTAATTAAAATAATGTTTATAATTAGTAAAATTAATCTTTATAGTAATTAACTTACTATATGGACCGAGGAAATCAGCGATTTCATTCTCGTTTGCATCAGATAGGTTGTTGAGTGAAGCTAATTTTCAGCCATGCATCTCGCAACATGCTTTGCCTACAAGCCAAAGTACCAAATGTTTCTGAAGGATATTTTTCAAGTTTATAAAACGGGCACCCTCTTCAAATTCCATTGTTTTGCAAGCCTCCAAATCTAAAAAAAAACATTCAATTCACATATTCGATTTGATCAACCTAGGCTTTTAAATTTTGTTTTATCTTATCGTGTAATGTAATATTATAATATTTCATATTAACATCTTGCCTTGGACAGTCGGTTCCCTGCCAAATGCGGTATAGTCTAAAACAAAAGTGAAGGTCAATTATACTGTGTTAACTAAATATAACCCCTTTGTGTAACGTAATTAAAAAAAGCGAATTTACGGTAACATACTAGCTTCCCTCTGCCGCTTCGCGGCAGTTGCATGTTGCTAGCTTCATAATTATCTGAAGATTCGGCGTAATGTTTCAGAGTATCATCACAGCGCGAAAATGTAATATGTACTAGCTGCGCTCCGCCGCTTTGCGGCACTTGCTTGTCAGCTATTTCATAAGACATTACCTTGGCAGAGGAAGTTGCGTTTGTCGTCGCAATGAAGGTCACTCAAAAGACCGTCATTCCCTACTTCGATACAGTTTTGGTCGGGGTCATTGCTGGGCTCTCCTGCGTTAAATGGCGGGCGTGTTTTATCAATTGGTCCTGCCGTGACCCATTCGTAAACTAATTCTTCATGAATGTCATGGCCTCCTACCCAGGCTGGCGTATAAGGTCGAACCGCAGCGTCATGCAGATCGCGCAATCTGAGTAGGGATTTCCCTTTGAGTTCACAACAATTACTCGCTGCGCGCCATCTTAACTACAGCAGAAGTACCATTTATGAATACCATCACAACCACTCTCGTCATTAATGACTCAAGTGCTTTATAATTGTCACGTGTTTAACTTACTGGCAGGCCCCCATAATATATGCCATTCGTGATTTCACGCAGAGCCAAGTTGACGCAGGACTCTCGTTCTGGGAAAAAAAATTGTCAATATTTATTCAAATTGTACTTAACTTTTTTTTTTATAAATTAGTTACGAACCCTCTTGCGATATCGTCGTCCCAGCCCTGCTATCCCAGTAACCACTTTGTCGTGGCTGAGTACTTACGTAAGTAAAATTTGTTAACTAAATGACAAATTCTATCGTTAGTGCATTGAAATATAATTAACGTAGATTTCACAAATGATGACAATGAAGTAAACTTTAATTAAAAGTATATTATTTAAATGCATAGCAAGGCCTCCTTTACGGTTAGTACATTTAAAAAAAAAATAGTGTCGGCCATGCTGTTGAGTATTGGTTAGAACGCCCGTCTTCTTCAACCACGTTGCTTGAGAACGTGGGTTCAAATCCCGGATCAGTTTGCAAAAGAAGTCTTAGACATGGGTTTTCCTTTTGAAGAATTCTCTAGCCTCTGACCATGTGACGTAGAGTAGTGGGTAGGGAGATTGTAGGAAGGAAACTTTATCGGAGCTCGGATTGTGCAGCCTAATCGCGAAGATGTGAGCTTTACACAATGTTAGAGGTCTATGCATTTGCACAAGAGGTAAAAAAATAACAATGACTTTTTGCGGCTGATCGGGGATTTGAACCCACGATATAAGGTTGCAAGTTGAGAGAGATAGACGTACTAACCACTAGGCAACTCATGACGTGGATTTAGAATATTACTTGCGTAAGCGGGGCTGAACTTTCAGAGCGTCCTTCTACTTCTTTGTGCAGCGCCAAGATTCCTAAGTATTTATATATTAGTTTACGTTTATTACGCCCTTTCAACTTTCCTTTAATACAAAATTATTTGATTATATATTATAGAAATTATATGATTGTATACCTAATAGTAAAATCCATTTTCTAGCCATCGAGTTGAATTTCCAAGGATGCGAAATAGCAGGCACAATTTCAAATCTAATTTTCACTTATGCTCGGTGTGTAAAACTCGACTTAAATGCTGGAATAAGACAATTCAAGAACATAAAAGAAAGACTTGCAACTTCCTCCTTTCTCAATTGTTTTTAAAACAATGCTCAATTAATTGTCAAAAGCGGCAATTTAAGCCTTATAGTTGTTTCCTGTTTACAACGGCAAACAATGTAGGTACATAATGCATAATTTATGCATTATCCGAAGAAAAGCAAATTGTACAGACAGTTGAATGTGTTATGGATTTTGTCTTAAAATAGGAAAATATGATATGTACTAGCTCCGCTCTGCCCCTTCGTGGTACTTGTTTCCGGCCAGATTCATAATTATCACATTACAGAGAAACTTAAGTTTGTTGTCACAATAAAAGTCAATCAGAAGCCCTTCATTTCCCACTTCAATGCAGTTTTGGTAAGGGCGATTTGCGGCTTCGATTCGATTGTCCGGCTCTCCTGTGCGAAGCGGGGGGTCGTTGATTGGGGATGCGTTCTTCCGAAACCCAACGGAAATCACGTTCTGTAAAAAAGTAATGGCCCCCTACCCAAAGCTTATTATAAAAGTCATCGGCTCGCGCTGGCGTATAAGGTCGAAACGCAGCGACATGACGGATGGGAAATGTAAGTAGTGATTTTCCCTTGAGTTCACAGCACTCACTTGCTGCACGCCATCGTGACTACAAATAAAGCATCATTTTCACAGTCACAACTAATCTCTAAAAATTGCATACAAGGAATGTCACGTGATAAACTTACTCGCAGGTCCCCAAGGTAAGGTCCTGTCTTTATTTCACTTAAAACCAATTTGTTGCAAGACTGGAGTTCTGGTGTAGGTGACAATATCTTATTCATATTAATCATATTAAAATATTATTAATTAATTGAAATTAATTTCAAACCCTCTGGCGACATCGACGCTCCAACCCTTCCGTTTCCCGTGTTATCATTTTGTCGTGATTGAGGAATCAAGTAATAAACATCTTGTAACTAATAAGATAATTTCATTTGTTTGCTCAATACCAAATGAATTATTAATATAAATTTTGTAAACTGTACTGTTAACTTTAAAGTTAAGTCAAAGTTAATGCGTTTTATTATTTAAATTGATAGTAAATAGAAAATAAAATTTCGGTTTTGAAAATTACTTGCAAATTCGGCGCTGAACTTTCATCGCGTTCTCCTTCTCCCGTTTTGCATAATTGTTTTTTTTAAACAATGCTCACTATATGACAAAGGTGGCAATTTTACGCGTTGTTAAGCGTTTTTAGTATATAAACTACTATAGCTAAATTGTGTCAATAAATGTGCGTCTCCACCATTACATATTAAAACCCTATATAAATCCCTATTTAACACGTGGAAAACTAAAATTGTAAAGGCCTCTGAATAATTAAATTTATTTTTATTTTTATAATAATCCACCTTCAAAGCGTCTGTTTCTCTATTAATGTATTTTTTGTTCAACTACGCAATTTCAAGCGTCGCTGAATTTTGATTGAAAACGATATTAGTTTTCTTTCTTAGTAATTACACTCAAGTAATAAAAGTTATAGATAATTCTATTTTATTTATCCAGTTTTATTTTATTAAACTATTTTTTTTCAAACAAGGTTTTTACAATTATGCAATTCTGTACATTTTTGTAAAAATTTCCTAAGCAAAATATATGTACAGCTCAACATCCCGCCAATGGAACGTTCTCGTCCTGAGCAATGGCGCAATTTCCCTCTAAATCGCCTGTTTTGAAAAGGACTTTCTTGATGACAGGAAGAACTGTCGTGTAGTCACCACACGTACCCTTGACCTTGTAAATGTTCAAAAAGGACCCTTGAGGGACGTCCCCTTTGCGAACCACGTAGCGTTCTGTCTGGATGCCCGAAGTAACGTTACCGTAATATTCCGACCAATCCACGCCCGTTGTTGGACTCGGGTTCAATGTAGTAACAAACTCTCTAATAAGCAAAGCGGTAGTAATGTCAGTGTAGTCAAGGGGAGGTTGGAAATCAATGCATGGTTTTGGAGCCATATCATCATCTCAGGCCCTACTAGCCAACGCTGGATCGTCATCTAATGTATTGTGCGTTGCAACGAGAACCCAACAGTCACAGGCAGTGCACGGAGAATCAACGCAATCATCCAGAGTGGCGCATATCTCCGTCACGTTCTCTGGCGCCACCATCATCGGTTCAGTATATGCCACAACGATTTCATTACATTTTGCCACGTACTCCTTGTAAACAAAAAACGAAGCGACGCAGCCTTGACCCGGAACCGCTAAGTCCGTGGGGTCGAATTTAACTGGACTTTCACCAGCCGTTTGTAAATAGTAAGTTTCCCAGACTGCCGTCCAGTCGAGGCCAGTATACTTGCTAGGGTTCAGGTGCTGGGACAGAGAACGGCCGATTTCCATTTGATCAGCCAGCGTTGCAGCCGATAGGAACTCAAAGCGATTAGGTCCAGGCTTGGATATAGTTCTGACAGTGTCACGTGCGACGCAACAAGGATTAACGTCCTCTTGGCAGAGGAATGCCGCTGTGGTGTCACAGAGTTCTTCGGATATAGCCGCCCTGCTATTACTTCTCTCAAATTGGACGCAACGGTTTCTTTTGGATAGTAGCCGTGGATAGTTGCCAAACCATAAGGGACTATCTTCAGGTATGACGTCATCTTTGGAGTCCCAAGTGTAGACTCGGGAGGCGCCTTCGATAGTTCCGGATGTCCAAAATCCCCGAGCTTTTGTAAATACAAAAAACGATATAGTTATTAAACTGAAATGGTATTAAATTATTAAAAGAATATTGTCAATCATGTTAAACTCTAAACTAATAGTATTTATTTATAATTATAATTAAACTGATTTTTACTGATAATACTGTATTACTGATTTTGTTTTACATCGAGCAGTTAGAAGATCCCCAAGCTCCAACACTCTTGCATCAGATAGGTTACTGAGTGAGGCTAATTTCCAGCCTCGTTCCTCACAACACGCTTTGGCTACCGGCCATCTCACCAAATTGTTCTCAGTATTTTTCTGAATTTTGATACCTGACCCGTCACCTGTAAATTTTACCCTTCTGCAGACCTCCAATTCTAAAAAAAACATGCAAATTTTTACATTAAAACCAAAACACAACCAAAACCAAAACCAAACATTAAAAACTTGCCTCGTGCATTCGGTGGCCTGCCGCCTGAGGGAGTGTCTAGAACAAAAATGAACAAATAAAATTATGATTATGTTCCTTTGACTAGCAACTTTTTCTTATATATAAAAAGGAGATGTACGTCCGTGGGAACAAGGTGGTTTCAAAGGAATTTCTTTTTTTTACACTTAAATTTTAGCCACACATTACTTAAATCCTGCGTTTTTTTTTAATATGAAAGGCTTATTTGGATAACTGCTTTTGATTTTGATTTAGAATAAATTTCTAGAACATGATTTACTTTTAATAACTATATTTAGAAAATTAAATACTATTATCTAGAAAAGAAATACACTCAAGATATATTCATTAGGACAAACATAACTAAAATACTCTTTCATTTCGCTCATTTAAGATATTCATTCAAGATATTGTTAGCCGAAGATATTTTCATACCAATACTTTTCCTCTACATACCACCATTGTCATTTAAGTTAAGGTTTTAGGGATCGTTTCTGTATTAACTTCCAAATTATAATAAATCGGTAAATCTAAACATTCTGAAAATATTATTTGCGTTTGGAAGATTCGATTGAAGCGAAATTTTACTGTTGGCACATGACCACGTCCGGCTACATTTCCCAATCTGACTGAACTGATGCTAAAGACAAGCCTAAACAAGCCCGTCTATGAACAAGAGGGCACCGTAAGCGGCGCCCTATTCAACTTGCTAGACCTGTATTTTGAATTTCCAGGTTCCAATAAAATTAGCAGGAAAAGTGTGTAGTCATATAATTCAAACCGTTAATAATCGGGAGATTTAGGAAAATGTAATACTAGCTGCGCTCTGCCGCTTTGTGGCAGCTATCCGAAAACATTGTTTAGATTACCTTCACAGAGGAAATTGAGTGCGTATTCGCAACGAGCGTCAATCAGAAGCCCTTCCCTCTCCACTTCGATGCAATTTTGGACAGTATTTCCGAAGAGCTGGCGAAAGGGGGGTCGTTGAGCGGGTATCCGTGCCCCTGTCATATACTCATAGATTCCCTCCGTAAAGTAGTCAGTCCCCCCCACCCAGAGCATATTCCGATAGTCGTCTGCTCGAGCTGGAGTAAAGGGTCGAATCGCTGCCACGTGTCGATCTGGAAAGGTTAGCAGCGATTTTCCTTTGATTTCACAACATGCGAGCGCTGCGCGCCACCTTAACTGCAACAGAAATCAAACATCAGTTACACAATCACAATAATCACTAAATCGCCCAAAATTGCACAAAAATTTGACGCTCCAAATGGACCAATCCTAAATTCTCATTTTCAAAGTATGCACGTATTTTTAGCCTTAGTAATGCATTAAACGTTTGTTGTACCTAAATCAAACGGTTTCAAAAAATTCAAATTGCCGGACATTTTTCTCAGTTAAAAATGCCATAAAAGAACGCTTAGGTGAAATTTTTTGCTCCAAACGTAGAGATTTTTGAAAATATTACAAGATTTTTGAAAATTAATGAAAAAGTCCAAATAATTACAGGATCCTTAGACTAAACTTTTATACTAAACTAAATATAAACTTTTAAACTAAATACTCTGAAATTAAAAATCTAAACAATCATCCAAATCAGGGGGAAAATTTTTCCTTGAAAATTTTAGTCTGAATATTGAAATTTTTCCTATTCCTTAGTTAATTTTATCTCTTTCCTTCGTTTTGATTTTTTTTAAAAAATTTTATGCCGACTAACCCATATATGGGGCAAAACCGGAGTTTTTTTTGCTCCGGTTTAAATGTAAATTCTTTACATGATTTTCAGATGTGCAGAATTTGATACCTCATATCTTTTTTCTCTATTATGCTAATTACCTCAAAATTAGACATTAAATAAATTATCAAGATTATAGTGTTTTTAAGGATTTACAGAAATATAAAAATTAGGTTTTTTTTTAAATATTTGACAATTTTCAATTTTGACACCGTGCACTAGTAAGTTTTGCCATGACTTTTGCGAGTGCACTAACGGTGATGCCAACAGGGGCATTACTCTTCTACTGTCACGTAAACACTTACTCGCAGCGCCGCATAGTAAACTCCTTGCTTGATTTCACGTAAAGACATTTCGTGGCAAGATTCACGCTCTGGGGGGAAAACAGTCATAATATTTTACCAAAATGAATTAATTCAAAACATAGTTAGTTATTATTATTTTATATATTTATTATATATTATTATTAGAAATTATTTGTAAACCCGCTTGCGACACCGGCGGCCCAGCCCTGCCCGTTTCGACACCTCGTCGTGGTTGAGGGTCCAAGTAGTCAGAATCTTGTAACTAATGGATAAATTTGTTCATTTTACTCAATACCATTTGCATTAATATCAATTTTGTAAGGAATACTGTTAACTTTAAAGTTAATTTATAGTTAACCTTGTTTTATACTGTTATATAATTGATCATTATGTCACATTATTTTAATTGATAAAATAAAAGTAAATTTTTATAAAAAATAAATAAAAACTTCAAAAAATTTTTAACGCGAAATAAATTTATTAAAAATCGATTTTAAAAATTACTGGCGGCATCGGCTCTAAACTCTCATCGCGTTCCCCTTGCCCAATTTTGAATACCGCCAAGACTCCTTAAGTAGTTTTAATAATTAGAATAATAAATATAACATATTATAGATATTATTATTATTATATAAATAATAAGGTAATATGAAGTTTTAGAATTTCAGCACATCTTTGCATTATTGCGTTTGTAGTCATTAACTTTAAGAAGGACTTTTTTCAAAAGTATAATATGAAAATATCTAAAACGATTCATGCTACTAAACATTTTTCTAATCAAATCGAAAAAAAATTAAATCGTACCCAAGACAAAGATCCATTTTTTGGACATCGAGCTTGATATCCAAATATGCAAAATATCAGAATCAGATATCCAAGTAGGCGAAATATCGGATTTAATTTCAATCGATTCAAATCAAACCTCAATCAAAATCACTTTGTTTGTAAATCTCAACTCAAGTCTTTGGCGAACACGACATAGGAAAAGGAGAGAAAGGTTTTGTAGCACTTTACTTTCATAACTTCTATTGAAACAAATTTAATACTACTTTTTGTTACATTCTCCATTGTTTGCTTAAACAATGCTCAGGAAATAATGAAAGTAGCAACATATGCGTTCTAGTTTTGATTCGGTACGTTTGAAGTGTTATAACAAAGTGTAATCAATCGATGCCCATAAATGGGTGTCTCTCATTTCCTACAATGCTTCTATATTGAAACACTATGAACTACTTAAAATACGGAAAAGTAGAAATACTAATTCGTTTGTTCAACGCTCTTTTTTAATTTTTTCGCGCAGCGTCAATTCGCTAACGTTATATTTAAATTGCCTGAATATATATTTTGACAGTTTTTCTCCGAACGGTTAATGCACTGCATTCAAATTTAATGTTCAATATCACGCAAAATCAAGCTTTATTGAGCTAGCGCTCAGTAAGTGTCAAAGAACAATTTATACAAAGGAAATGTATTCATATTAAAATGGATTTAATAGCAAATCAATAGCCAAATTCTATAATAGGTAAAATAAATTCGAAGGTATACAAATTTTGTTTGCTACAAACTCCAGATTTTTTTAAGCAACTATTGGACTGCTGTATGAGGATTTGTTCTATAATTCACTTATTTTTTAAGACATGTATCACATTCTCGTCTTGTTACGCACGCACAGCCAATCATTGGCAAAACATGCTTACAGCTTCTATTTCGCTCATATGCAGTTACAAAATGCAGTTATACAACTTAATTTTTCCCCTTAAATTACCATATTCACTTTCATATTTCAATTATGTTACATATGTTATATTATGTTACACTGCTTTACTTTTCCACTCCAAGATATTTCATAATATATATATATATATATATATATATAATGTATATTATATATATTTTGTAATGCAAAGGAAAAAGGAAAAGCAGTATGCTGCTCCATCAGAAAAGTGAGCCATTGTTTTAGCGCAATTGGAGAAAATGAGAAATTGACACTTCCCATTCTGCATGCTAAGGACTTCCTTTTTTCCCACCCCACTCTCATCCGCCAATCACAACTCAAGAATGGCCCCTTAACTTATTTAGCACTAGCAAAGCACTCCTGAACAATTGTTCGGTTGTATACTCATTACGTATACTTTTGCAAATTAATATTAATTATATATAATAACAAGTTATGAAATTGCAGGTTAGACATTCAAATTCAGTAGTATTTGAATTGTACTAGTACTTCATAATATGCATATAGCCTATGTTGATCCAAGATATTTTTTTTTTAGAAATCTACTACATCGCATTATAGTTACCAGTGGCACTGCTTTTGTATAATTTCAAACGTATTTTGATTCCATCGGCAAATAATAGGGTTACTCAAAAAAGTGAAAGTGAAAAACAATGTTATAGTGCTGTACTTCTGGGAAGAGAAAGTAATATCCATGCATAACGATGCATTAAGTAGTTTAAATTGCTAAAAAAAATTGGAATTATCAATTAACGTAAGAGATATTGTTCTTTCCATGTCAACAGAATGTAATACTTGTTAAAATATGGGTTAAAACCTCCCAAAACCAATGATAGTTTTTTAAAAGAAATAAAAATTTACATGCATGCTCATTACAGGAATCCAGAATTTCTTGTCAGATAAACGTATATTTTGAATAGCATGTGTATTCCTTCGAAAAACTTATTATACAAGTATGGACTTTTTTTTTGCAGATGAAAAACCATATATACTGAAAAAGGGCACTTGACAAAAAACCAATTGGATGAATTCTATAAAGAAATCTCAACCGGTGTCTTTAATTGAGCCGAATTTGTAATTGCTCACATTGCATTACATTAGATTGCATTGCCCTTACTGATGCTTTGGCGCCCGTACTTTTTTACAATGTAATTTATAGAGTTTATTTCAGTTGCCAATGTTTGAAACAAACAGAATATGTAAGATTTACGTTATTTAACAACCATCTAGCGGAACGTTCTCCTGCTGAGCAATAGCGCAATTTCCTTGCATGTCGCCAGTGTTGAACAGGACATTCTTGTAGACTGGAATTGTTGTAGTGTAGTTACCGCACGTTCCCTTGGCCACGTAAATGTTCAAAAATGAACCATGTGGTACGTCCCCACTGACAACTTTCTCTAGTTCAATACCTGACGTGACGTTAGCATAGTACGCAGCCCAATCGACGCCAGTCCACGGACTGGGGTTGAGGGTGGTTATAAATTCCTTTGCCAACAGAGCGTTTGTAAAATCGTTATGGTCAAGTTCCGGCTCAAAAACGAAGCATGGCTTAAAGACGTCCTCATCTCTTGATTGTGTAGCTGATGAAGGCCCTTCCTGTGTTTCGAGTAGAACCCAACAATCACATGCCTTACATGGAGAAACAACGCAATTGTTAGGAGTTACGCAGAGGCTAGACACATTCTCTGCGGTAACGACAACGGGCTCAACATACGCAACAACTGTTTCAAGACACGTAGCAACGTACTCAAAATAAGCGTAGAAGGAAACAGTGCAAGCTTTGTCTTGCGGGTGACTTGCTAAATACTGGGAATCGAATTCAATAGAAACTTTTCCTGAATGCGCAATGAAGTATTTTTGCCAAATGGGGGTCCAATCGAGTTGCGTTGATTTGCTAGGGCTGAGATGACGCACAAGAGAAAGTCCCATCTCCATTTTTTTAGCAGTGGAAGCATCGGATCGAAACTCGAATTGATTCGGACCGGGATTCGAAACAATTTTTGCGGAATCAGTTGCTACGCAACAATGGTCGTTTGCGTCTTGGCACAAAATGCGTCTCTTCAAGTTACAGGAAACGTCCCGGAGAGAAATCCTATTGCCATTGCTTCGCCAGGCTTGTACACAGTTCCTGCCAATGTAGAATGCTTGCGGGGCGTTTGGTGTCCATAGTGAAGAGGTTTTGTGGAGAGTTTCCAATTCAAATTCATCCCAGTGGTATATACCTGACGTTTTGTTCTGTAGGCCAGACGTCCAGAATGTTAAACCTAATTGGCATTTAAACCTCAATTAAATTACCAGTTATTTGATCTAGTTTTCTTAATTAATGATTAATTATCTTAGTTTTTGATCAAAATACTATCAGTATTTAGAAGTTCCGCTAACTCCTCCACCTCTAGCCGAGATAGGTCATTGAGGGAAGCTAGTTTCCATCCACGGCTCTCACAGCACGCTTTCGCTAAAGCTCGGTTCACCAAAGTGTTCTCAGTGGCGCCTTTCTGCTTTATGAACTTCGAACCATTGTCTTCAAATTTAAGTGTCTCGCAAATCTCCAAATCTGAATATGAAAAAAATGAAACGTTTCAAATTCTTTTGTTTTATTTAAATACTTTTTCTTAAATAATATTAAATTCTTGCCTTTGGCAGTCGGCTCATCACCACCTAGCGGAGGAAGGTCTGAAACACAAGGACACATTTAATTGAGGGGATTTTGGACAAGTGATATAGAAATATTATTCTTTAGTTTTTCGTTTTATCAAATTTATTCAAAATCTAGCATTTTCAATCAAAATTTGGAAGTTACTGCAGGAACCACAAATCTTACGGTTAGCAAAGGACCATGTGGTAAGTTCAAATTACCCTCGCATAAGAATAATTGGTAATTGTGGCACGGTAGGTCATTTAGATTTCCATGAGCATCAGCCTGTCCACAATGTCCATGGCCATAGTCGTTGGTGGGTTCGTCTTTTCTCCAGGGGGGTCTTGTGAGGGGGATGGTTTCCCCAGTCGACCATTGCCAGTGCCCCTCATCCAGAATATCGTTCGTGCCTATCCATGGCATTTGGAAATAATTATCGTTATCCGGCACAATAGTACGAATGACATCACCATGTCTCAAAGTATTCGTCAAAAGCATCTTTTCCTTTAATTGGCAGCAGTCGTGTGCCACTCTCCATGTAAACTGTCATAGCAAAAATGTGTGATAGCTAACTTATAAATAATATAACTAATGACATAACAATAAGCTAATTAAACTTCTAATTAATAGAAATACTAACAAAGCAAAAACCCCGGAAGACCAATTTCCTGGTTTTAGAAGGGTCAAAATCCCGAGACAAGGGGCAATCTATGGGAACTGGGTTTTGGTTTTGAAGCGCATTTGTGGTTTTAAAGTGCAATTGTGAGTTTTGAAATGCAATTGCTACTGCAAAACACGGACAAAAAACTACAAAAATGTTTTATTCCAAAACCATAGAAGGAAGTTAAATCGAAAAATAAATTCAAAAACAAGAACCGCCGGTTGGAATTGAACGAAGGGGGAACAGCTTTTGTTTTAGATAGAAGAGATTGTTGCGCCAAACTACTCCCTAACATTCTACTCCTCTTACTTATCAAGACTCGGTTTAAGCAAACTGCCTAGAAGTAGAATGTAGGAGGGCTTTTTGGCACAGATTTCAAAGTGTACCCCCTTCATTCAATTCCAACCAAAAACTAAAACGACCTAACAAACATGAAAACCTAGAAACGCCACACTGAACACCCCAATGTTTAAAAAATTTTAAAAATTTCCTTTACGGGCATATTTTGAGGTATCATCGTTTAAAATGAAACACTGTAACTAGTACATAAACGAAATAACTAATGTTACGAACCAGATTACGACTCAAATATACACCGGGTTTCTGCGGTCTCAACTCATTCTCTTCGCAATATCCCCGCTCTATAAATAATAAACAAACTTAGAATTGTAAAGTGGATCTTTCGTTTTTAGTGTTCGTACGTGATGAGTTCATTGGTGCACCACCTCTCGCCAGGTACGGATCACCTTGCCGCTTAGTCATGATCTGTCAAAAGTAAATTTCATATAAGTAAAAATGTCATCGATTACAAAGTCAGGTTGCGGTTATCCGGTTATGCGGTTAGCCGAAATGCGTATATGATTGCAATAAGGTTGGTTTTCCTGAAAACTGTTTCAAAGTAGTAACTGTGATTTGTTGATTTTATCGTAATAAAATATAAACTTTACAATTTTCTTATATTTACTTCGTATTAAGGTCAACACTCATTGGATCACATTTAATTATAATTATTATAGTTGTTTTCCGTTATCGTGCTAGTTGGTTTAATTGCTTATAAAATTACATGCTTGTTTTTCAGCAAACCATCAGTTGGTCCTCCTTGTCCTGCTACGTGTAACATCAAGAATCCTAATGTAAAGGTCATTGAAATGTATTAGAATCTTCGTTGCAAATAACAAATACATAATTAAAAGTGTTCATATGCTACTCTTATTAAATGTCGTTTAAACCTACTGCTAGATTATATAATGAACCACTGTGCGTGCGTAACAAATCGAGTAAAGCCGGAAATTCAAAAGTTTAATAGCTGAACTGCACTAAGCAACTCCCACCCATAGAGTTAATCGTCCAGCTCCCAAATTTGGCCAAAAAATTTCTCTGGGAAACTTTCCATAAAATAAGAATATGAGAATACTTAAACAAGAAAATTAAGATCCGTCTTCTGACGGGCTTGTTTTGCGTTTATTTATATAAACACATATTATTGATTCATATGCTACTCAGAACTTATTGGCAAATCACTAATCTTGATAAATAAATTATTATATATATATATATATATATATATATATATATATATAGATAGATAAATTTAATAAACAAAACTGTTCACATCATACCTGTCATGAAGATCAACTTTTGGGCCATTGAACTAGACATCTCGTTAAAATACAAATCGCTGGTTCACTTCACTTTGGTTTTGTTATGTAGTTTGTTGTGTTTTCTGTAAAATCCTACTCAAAAGTCTCTGGCTAGTGGATTGAAATAGTAGAAAAAAAGGGTGTACAACTCTTCACAAAGAAGTTACTTTCTACAATAGCTAGGATGTTAACTGAAACAAATTCAATTCTACTTTTTACTTCTCTATTGTTAGGCTGAAACAATGCCCAGTAAATGAGTAACCTAGTTGACGGCATTGCTTTGAGTGGATTGTCTTTTTATAGTCGTAAAAAATACTAGTATTTTTAAAGGTGATTGTAAATCCAGTGGAGTTTCGTACTTTCATCATGGTTCTATGTTAGAACCCAACACATTATTCATGGTATCAGGATGCCGAAGACACCAGGGAAGTAGCTATAAAAATTTATATTAGATTTATAAGATTTGTGCCTTCTTATTATACGCGTTATGAATATACAAGGTGCATGTTGAAAAGGGAAAATGCCGATAATTTTGTTTTATCAAAAAACAACATCAATATATTTCGAACTTCTACATTTACACATCTGAATGCCTTTGCATTTGGAAGTGGTTCTACCAATTCTACATTGCATTTATACTCCCGTAATCTACTGTATGATCATCCGATTGCCATTTGTTGCTTATGCCAGAAGTTGGGACTCAGAAAACTCAGAAAACTCAGAAAACGCAGAAAAACATTCAGCAGTCAGCAAACTCAGAAGAAAATTCAGAAAACTCGAAGAAAAACTCAGAAAACTCAGAAAAAAATTCAGAAAATTTAGAAAACTCAGAAAAAACTCAGAAAACTCAGAAAAAACTCAGAAAACTCAGAAAAAACTCAGAAAAGTCAGAAATCTCAGAAAATTCCGAAAACTCAACGAACTCCGAAATAGTATATATTTTTATAATTTT
>VYYI01001435.1:0-19647 GCA_021029175.1 Bilobella aurantiaca
TGGAATCGACGTTTAGTAGGAATGTCCACGGTTGAAGGCCCGGCTTAGGTTTAGGGAATTTGAAGTGTGAGTGCGTGAGTGTAGTTACAGAGTACATCATGTTGGTAGCAAAACAAACCCGTACAAGAACAAAACTTTTTTATTTCAAGGCTAGTTTTAGCTTAAATTAAAGTTAACTTCAACGATAATCTTTGACTTCAACATCTCAACTTAACTCAACTTAAAAAAAGGGTATTTTTTAAAACACGTTTAGAACAACTTTAATACAACTTTGTCATTGTCAGAACAGTTTTTTTAATTTTTACGTCTTAAACCCTATTTTTTGGAACCTAGGACGACTTTTTAAGGAGGTGCTTTGACTGGAAAGTTAATTGTAGTTTAACTAATTTGTAGTTTGTGGAAGTTAATTGCAATTAACTAATTGTAGTTGCAGGAACTCATGGACAAGATGACGAAGATGGTTGAAGAGTACAAGCCAGTTCGAGAGAAGTGGAAGGAATTTACCGAGAGTCTCGAGAGCAGTGAACTGCCTGATTACATCTCCAATTCACGTGACTACCGCCAATTTATTGACTACTTGGGCAAGAACCATGATGTAAGGCTAATTATGCTTAATTAGAATTACTTAAGCTCAATTATTTAATTGTTATTAGCTAACTGTCTTTTGCAGTTTCTCCCAGAGCAAGTGGACTCAATCTACGATTATGTAAAGCTCTACTACGAACGTGGAGAGCATGCCACTGCCTCGCAGTACTTGAATTTACACAATGAACTCGTCCCTTTTGCAAACCACGTTGTTTACACCTTAACTATGGCGTATAAACTAACTTTTTTGACCTTTGCCCTAGGTCAATGAATGCAACAGTATGCTAGCGGCGGGTCAACCAGTCCTTAAGGGGTCACAAATGAACGGAAGTTTGCAAGGACCGAAGCCCTTAATCACAATTTTCCCAAAGGACACTGATCAACGCAGTGCCTTCAGGAGACCGCGGACTTAAGGGCCCATTATCATATCGATGCAGAGCCGTCCTTCGGGAGGGTACTTAAGGACCCTTGATCAACTACTTGATCACAATCTACAATCTCACCTGTCACAAATGCCCACAAACACAAGTGAAATTACCAAGTAGTAGTAATGAAGTTTACTAATTTATAAAAAAAAAGAAGCATTTATTCCATTGACGAATTACGACAATTACTAATAAAATATTTTTTGTATACAAAATCGGTTCGAATTGGCTTCTTTTGTGCTGTTCTTTTTTTCTTGTTTCAAACAATACGCTGTTCTAAAATCAGCCTTTTTTGTAGATTCAATTAGCAGCATTATCGCTGCCAACTTCTCTTGCTTTCACCTGATAACTTTCACTTTCTCTTATCTCCTCACACTTAAGCCCACTTAATTTAGCGAATCATGGAAAATCTCTGCAACATTCTCTCCAGGCTTCCAACCAGCTTGCAACAAGCTTCAAAGCCATTTAGAACAAAAATAAATAGATAATTTAGAACAAAAATATATAATTTAGGAAAAAAAACATTATTTAGAACAAAATGACATGATTCTTAAACAAAAAAAAACATTAATTTAAAAAATTCGTTGTTTCAAAAGAAACATTTAAAAAAATAATTTAGAACAGAAACGAAAACTTAAGTGAGAACAATAGAAAGCACTATTTTTTAAAAAGTGCAATTTAGAACAAGCATGAGAACTTTCGCATTTTCAAATGAGCTTCGGTCGGAAAGCTGGAGAGTGCATCAACTGTTGTAATTTTCATTAGTTTGAATTTCATCCGCTTCTTTTTAAATTAAAAAAAAAACTGGAAAAGTGTTTTGAAAAATGACAAAATAAACTGTTTTAAAACAATTTCAGAATAGTTCCAGTTTGTGTTGAGATGCCTAAACTGTCCAAAATTGAAACTCTGCGCCTCGCCAAGAACTACATGGAGATTCTGGAGGCATTGTTGGAAAAAGGGGCGGAGCTACAAAGGGAGGAGTAGCTCAACATTATGGCCAACGGTATCTCAGAGTTTAAAGCAGCCAATCAAAATAATGCTTTTTAGCTCAAAATCACACAATTCCGTTAATTACAATTAAGTTAATTACAACTAATGTAAATTACAGTTACAAAAGAGTTATAATATTTGTGTCTATTTATTTAATCACTCTGTAGGGCACTCGAAAACGAATCACAGAAGACCTTGCCACTTAAATCTACAAATAACATTTTAATAATTAAAACAAAGTAAGGGTAAAATGCCTACAAAAAAATCATAAATTTTTGCCATCCTTTGTAAGGATGGCAAAATTAAAATTGAATAAAATACAAATTAAAATAAAATACTATGAATGATGTTTTTGATAATTTAGTCACTCAGTACTTATCTGCTAAATGTTAAGCTGTAGTTAGCAAACAAAGGAATGTAATGTAATACAGAATTTTTAGTTGCATTTGTCACTAAGTATTGTATAAAGTATGAGATAGTTTAAATTGTACTTGGCTAGCAAACAAAATAAAATACTAAATTTGCTAAATTAATTTTCTAACACGATGTTTCGCGTATAGAAATTAATTTATATTACTATGACATTTGATTGTATCCTAAAATGTATAATGTTTAATCTTCTACTTTGTACAAACATGTTATCGTTATTCTTGTTCTGCAAAAATCAAGTCGAATCGATTGGTTTTTTTTTCAGCTTATAAAAGACATGGAAGACAGTGGGCCAAATTCCAGCAGTAATGTTCCCGTCCTTGATCGTCGACGGACTGATCCAACTAGGGCACAATCGCAGCCAGTTGCTCGTTCGATGGAACCCAATAGTGAATTTAGTGAGTACATCAGCATACCTTTCCCTCAGTCACCCCAATTGCTATTATATAAAAGTGCTCAGATGTTATATATTCGGAAAAATTTTCAGGTACATGCTCCCAACCAAAGTGGATCAAACGGTATCTTAAGGAAGTGAAAGAGGAATCGAGAGCTAGAGAGTAAGATTCAATTTTATATGGCTGTGGCAACACTAATATTAAAATCGATTCTACAAATTTTTATATAAAATGTAATCACTAGCGAACACAGATTCGCGAGTGTTGCCAGTGAGGAAGTCGCTGGGCCATCTGGGAGTACCTGCCGTCCGCCAACCTCGGATAATGTGGGTGAGGTTGATAGACTCAACGCAGAGTTGAAGCTCAAAGATGAAGAAATAGCACGCCTGTAATATTCAAAATTACATTTTTACATTTAATTCTTGGTAGCTTGATATAAAAGCTATTCTTGTAGAGTTTCCGCTCTACAAGAGGCTGCACCTTCAGAAGAGGATGGAATGTCCACTATTGTCGAATCTGTTGGAGCATCCTATGTTCCCATGCCGTTTTCGGATCTTCGATCCTTGTCACTTACGTCTAGGGCTGGAGACTTGATGGAGCATTACGAGAAAAAGTATCAGGAAATTATAAAAGAGAATTTAATACTGTGAGAATCAAAACTACTTATCTACATGATACATTCTTTAAATAATTTTTATTTTTATGAGAAATATAGGAAAGCGAGTAACGACTCCCTTAGGCAGCAAGTATCCACCGCGGAGAAGGCTACAGAGATTGAAGGAAGGTCAGATGTAAGTTAGCTCTGCTCTAAACTTTAAAGGCTAATTGTATTTACTCTAAACCTAATAAACATTTTATTCAAGGAGGCTAGCCAAAATAATGCGCTTTCGGAGTTGGAGGCCAAGCTTCTGCATGTTCAAAACGAGAATTTGAATCTGTAAGAATAAAAACTACTAACCTACATGATAATTTCTGTTTAATTATTTTTCATTCTAATGAAAAAACAGCAAACGGGGTAACCTTACCCTTACAGGGCAGATTGAAGTCAATGCGCAATCTAAACGTGACGAAGTCGCCACCGCTGAGAAGGCCACGGAGATTGAAGGAGTCTCTGATGTAAGTTAGCTTTGTTCTAAATTTTAAAGGCTAATTGTATTTACTGTAAACCTAATTAACCTTTTTTACATTTTGTATTGAATTTAATTATTCAAGGAGATTAATCAAAATAAAGGGCTTCTAGAGTTAAAGGCCAAACTTCAGCGTATTGAGGAAGACAATTTGAAACTGTGAGAATAAAGACTACTTATTTACATAATACCTTTGTGCTTAATTAATTTTGTTTATGAAAAATATAGAAAACAGAGTAACCATACTCTTACTTACCAAGTTGAATCCTTTGCGCGATGGCAACGCGAAGAAGTCGCCACCGCTGAGAAGGGCACAGAGGTTGAAGGAATCTCAGATGTAAGTTAGCTTTGTGCTAAACTTTAAAGGCTAATTGTATTAACTCTTGCTATTGTATTTTTTACATTTTGTATTGAACTTAATTATTCTAGGAGAATAGCCAAAATAAACCTCTAGTGGAGTTAAAGGATAAGATTCAACGTCTGGAGGAACAGAATATGCAACTGTGAGAATCAAAACTACTTATCAACATGATAGATTCGGTTTTTTGTAATGTTAACTTTTATGAAAAATTTAGAAAGAAGAGTAACCATACCCTTAGACTTCAAGTTGAAGAGGCAGCTACAGAAGTGGCAGGAAGCTCCAATGTAAGTTAGCTTTGGCTACATTTTAAAGGCTAATTGTAATTTCGCGAAACGTCATAAAACTGTTTTACATTTGGTATTTAACATAATTATTCAAGGAGGCGAGTTCGCTTGTTTGCTCCAATCAAAATTGCCGAAAAGTTTTCAAAGACAGATACCATCGTAGGAACCACGAGTTAGCTGAATGCTTTCCTCGTTATAATTGCCCCTTGTGCAAGGAGGATGAACCAGGTCGGGAACTTTGGAATAATTGGGGCAAGGTGAAGCCCCATCTGGAGAAAGTCCATCCTGGTTGCAATTTTCTGGAACAAGAACGACATTTCGAGGCTAACAGACCTTCTCTGAAATGCGCAGACTCCCTTAGCATAAAGGAAAATGAGGAAAACGAAGTTTGGTGTTTCCAACCAGTGCAGTTTCGAGTGCCAAAGTAATCGGACTTTTATAGTTATTGAGTTCGTTAGCACTTCAAATTACTAAGTTCGACTTTTTAGGGGTCTATATAAGTTCACCGTGCGCAAGAATTCCTTGCAGATTGTTCCTTACAACAATCCTCGCAGCACGGTTGATCACAAGATACCAATCTCGTCAATTAGAGGACTCTTCTTAGTTCCAGATGCAAGTGAAGAACGGAAACTCTTCGTAATTTCAATGATTACACCTATTAAGCATGGAGTTAGTAGCCTGAATTCATTTGTGTTGGAGATTCCTGTTGGAGAAGAGTATTCGTTTGAGCTGCCACACGCCGAGTAAGACTTATTTCTGAATTGTGGATTTTATTCTATTATTCTTTTATTCTACTTATTTTATCCAATCCGTTGTAGGGACACAATATCAAGCTTGTTTGGAGGAAAGATGTCTAAGAACGTGCAGGGACCAGCATACCTGGTAATTTCAAACATGCTGCAAGCTTTAGCAAAGAGACAGATTCCAGAGCTTGAAGTAGCTGAACTGTACGTATGTCAAGATTCTAGTGCATCATGAATTAGTATAGCATAAATTAAAGATCTTTGTTCCGATTCTAGGAATTCAACTGAAAACACTTTTCAGTGTGATTTGATTCTTTCGTCGAAGAAAAAGCCGGGTGTGTTGTACCTACTGGACAACAGCTATGTGTTTTTGCACTCCTCGCAATTGCATACTAGCTATGAAGATGTCACTTCTGTCGAGTTTGCGCGCTGCGCTTGTGGAACTAAGTAATAAAAGAACTGCATTTTTGTTTTCCACTTAACTGATCATGATTTTAACTTAGGTTTGACTTGAAATTCCGAGTAGGAACCTCTGTCACTGAACGCTTTCAGGTCAACGGTCAATTTTACTCCAAAGTGACTTCAAAATTGGTTGCCGAAAAGGTTTGCATGGGGGCGGAAGAGTTAGAAGTAAGACTTTTCTTTTGATTAATAACTACTGTTTTAATTAAATGGTTTTGTTTTTTGCTTTTGAAAGTTTGATGAGGGCAAAGTATCCGATGGTCCAAAGACTCCGACTGCTCCCGTAATTCCTCTTACCAGTCGTGAAATCCGGAAACTGAAGCGGGATGAGAGGAATTAGCCGATGCCACGTTCAGCCAGAGCGCTATTTAGACAAAGTTCAGTTTGTGAGGTTTACTTTTTGCTTAGTTTTTGAGTGCCTAAAGCACTAAAATATAAAGGTTAATTGCTTTAGTTTACTTCTCTATCTATTAATTGTATTCATAAATGTACACCAGGTCAGATATTCAGAAATTCAAAATATTTATATTAATAAATTATACAAATTAGATTATCTGGTCACAGACGTTGATCTGAGAATGTGTACGTGACGATCTCAAGGCAAGTCGTAGAGACATAGAGTCCATTGATTACGGAAGCGGTTGTTGAAGGACATGTTAAACGTTCAACATTAAACGACAGTAAGTCTATGCGCGCAATCTATTCGTTATCTCTCAATGGAGAGGCTTTATGCAAGGAAATGAAAGGATTTCCGCGAACCTCAAAACTTGCAGGCTTATTAAAGGAACTCAGGGTTATCCATTTCCTGTTTAGATGTGTGTTGTAGCTGGGCGAGTCTCGTTACAATGAATGAATAGCATCGCGAGTTCGAATCTTTTCATAATTTTAAGTAGGATGTCTGGTCCATTCCGGGTTCATCTTCGGAATTTCGGAATAATTATTGCTGTAGAATCCATGGCTGGGCACGTTTGGTTTTTATCCCTTACAAAATGCCTCTAGTATTTGCTACTACAATTTATTGCGCCAAGTGTAAACAGTTAATTAAATTTTAATTAGTAATTACAATATACGGGTGTGTATTACATAATTAAACGTTTGTATGTTTTGTGTATTTGGTTTGTCACAACATTAGAATACCGTTTTAACTAATGTTTCAATATTTTTCAAATATTATGTTGTTACAATTGAGATTTTACTGAGGCTCCAGGTAACGCACATCACGCACGCCTCAGCAAAGGCGCGTAAATTTCAAATCGGATTCTCGTGTGATTTGCCGGAAAGTGAAAGCAGCTTCTTCTCCAAATCGTCAACAATTCCCGTTAATTGCTGTCAATTAACTTTAACTTTTAATTACAGTTAAACTTAATCTCAATAAACTAACTAATCATCAAGTATGGCTCAGTATGACTTGACGAATCGGATTGGAGCAAACTACGATCGACACTTGGTAGCTCCTCTCCTTGAGTTCCTGGCTGCTCTGAACGTAAGTTTGACTTTGAACAGATGTCAAGTTCAATTAACTGATTATTAACCTAATTAACGTTAACGTAATTGCTAATCTCAATTAACTTAATTCTAATTAGATCTACAAGGCCTAGGATGTGCTCCAAAACATAATTGGACTTGCTGAGCGAGCCCAAGATGATGGATTATGTCATCGATGTATTTAAGAAAGTCCATCCAGAACAGGAAGTGCCAGTGGTAAGTGAACCTTGTGCTTTTGATTGGCAGTTAATTGTAGTTAACTAATTACAGTTAGGTAATTGTAATTAGCTAATTCTAGTTACAGAAAATCATGGACAAGGTAATTGTAATTAGCTAATTCAAGTAATTCTAATTACAGAAATTCATGGACAAGAGGACAAAGGTAGTGGAGGAATACAAGGCAGTTCAAGAGAAGTCGAAGGCAATTACCGAGATTCTCGAGAGCAGTGAATTGCCTGAACAAATCTCCAATTCACGTTACTACCGCCAATTGGACGACTACATTGTCAAGAACCATGATGTAAGGCTAATTAACCTTAATTAAAGTTAGTTAAGCTGAATTAGTTAATTGTGATATACTAACTGTCTTTTGCTAATTGCAGTTTCTCCCAGAGCAAGTGGACTCCATCTAGGATTATGCAAAGCTCTACTTCGAGTGTGGTGACTACGCCACTGCCTCGCAGTACTTAAATTTGCGCAATGAACTCGTCGCTACTACTGATAAGGTAATAAACACGGGTTTACACTTTAAACTCGGGCTAAACAACATTTAGAATGTAAACAAAGTTGTTTAACCGTGTTTAGAGTGTAAACAGGTGTTTCCGTTTGTGATACCCTGGTCACTGGAGATGTGACAGCAACAGCATGAGTCCACATCTCTCCTTCTCCGACAACTCTGCGCGAAGTCCGCCCCAAGTTGACCATGTAGTGTCCTCTCAGGGGAGTCGGTGGCTTACCCCCTTCACGTGTGACACGTTGTAGGTGTGGCGAGGCCGCTTCCATAGCGTCCATGGATGCACCTACTCCCGGAGTGGTCAGACCCCAGCTCCGTAGCTCCTGAGTGACCTACAATCTCCTGACACAAATGAGTAGTTGACTACACGAGTCGCGAGAACAGAGTTGAAGGTCACGGTTCTTGCTTATTGCGATAGTCACCCTAAGGTTCCTTGTCGGTTCGGTCAAGGGCTACTTCGATAGAAGGTAGGGCTCTCCCGCTCTGAAGGAGGGAAGAGCCCTAACGTGTGTTAATCCGGAGAAAGCCGAATCTACACTCTCTACCCTTGTGCTGATCTGTTTCGGGATTCGCCAAGACTCCCGAAATAGAGCAGCACTACCTTTCCATGCCCAAATGTGGCTCTCTCCCTTTGTTGTATACTAAAAGTGTGAGCTCAGCTTTTCGCAATGAGAACCGCGAAAACTAGAGCTCACATGCCTGCCCCGTCCAACCGAATTCCTGCAAGGAATTCCTTTTACAAGTCTAAAACACAAAACCCACACATAGACTAGTCTATACCCTTTCCTTAACATTTTTCAAGAATTTTGTACTTTTTATTATTTTTGGTCTATTCTATGGCATTAACCTATTAAGCATTTGTCTTGAGGACTGGGACATGTTTTGTCAACTATTCCTGAAGCAACTTGTAATTTTACATTGAGAAATGGAAGGAAGAAAAAAAAATGTAAGAATTAGAATTTAATTTGAAATTGAAAAATGAATAATAAATTGTGTTATTGATATTTTGTTTTTGTTGATGATTTAACTTATGGGTTGCACATATCCACCTGAACTCCAAGTAGTTTAGCGTTAGCGTCAAGTCCATGGGCCACTTCAATGGGCTCTTCAAATTCTGTGTTGACGAACGTATCCCACTTTCTTGCCACAGGAGTACGGTTTGTAGAGGGTTGAAATTGCCAGGTTCAAGTGGGGGCATCTGATGATATCTGCTGTGACAATACAAGTTTCGATTTAAATAGTGATGGCGTTCGCAGGGAAAATCCGGAACATAAAATTTGTAGTTAGAGCCCCAGACAACAAACAAATGTTGCATCTCACAATGAGCCACAATTAACAAGTGGTGTTAATCCTTCGATGCGTATCAAATTCTTCCGGTTTTTTGTCAAGTTGTGTACGGTAATAAAATGTTTAATGATCGTACTGTAAGTCGTGACTGGCCATTTGTAGTAGGCTGAAATCGTTATTTTTGTCCCAAACGTAGTTTCGTTCAAACGGAGAAGAGGATTTGCTGTGGAGTCTCGAAAATTCGTTGCTAAGATCTGACACTCGATAAAGCTCATGCGTTGTCTTTCAATTGAAGAAGAGGACTCATCGTTACCAAAGAAGTAGAAAGTTTTTGATTCCTTGGAGAGTTCTCGGATGCATTCGAAGGCGACGTATTCTCTTGTGAGGGGTAAGGAAGTGTGTATGTCCGTCAACATAAGTGCTTCAGCTCGAGGCGTCAAATCGCAAATTGATGTCTCCAGTGTTTGCCAATGCAATATTCCCATGGTCCAGTGCGTTTTTTGATGCTCGTGTACAATTGGATACTGCTTCCGAGAAAGGGACTGAAATTGCTCCTCCTCTGGTGCCGGAGTAAAGTTAGTTCTATTAGTCTCACGTATTAGTTGGAGTAAATTGGCGTCGTCAGTTGCCGTGATGACTGCTGTTGTCGAAGTCGTTCTAGCAACCCAGACAAATAAACCCAGCATCTGGTAGAATATATAAAAAATGAATTAGTTAATATATACTACAGAAAGTGACTTATTGCCAAAGCAATATCATTGTTTAAGCTGTGGTGTTTGAAACGTGTTGGTGAGATTGATTAAAAAATTCAGCAAAAAGGTGATACGGATGCGGCGATTGTTGATTTGAGATTAACTTCATTTTTGCAGATCCCTCGGATATATTTTTGGCATAGGATACAGTAGTAGGACCTCTTAAATTTTTTACTTCTGAATTTTCTATAATCGGTTCTACTTTGGTTTGTTTCCGTTGGCCTGAGAAGCTAGTTCCTTATTGTTGTAAATCTTCAAGTTTCGGAATAAGATGCACTTGTGAACCAACCATAATGCGATGGAATTCCTGTATGATTTTCTTGGGTTGTTCTTTTTGTGGTGATAAGGGTTCCCGAAATCTTTCTACGTCTTCATCTGGTCTTCCCTTTGACAGATCAATTTCCCGTTGTAATCGTTGTCCCTTTGGTGTGGGTAATTCATATTGTGGTGGTAGCTTAGTTCGATCACATGACCCAATATGTAAAATCTTCACAAAAGATGGTTCCCCAATTTTAATTCGGTCAAATAAATGTCGAAAACGCATCTCAATTTGAAAGTATTCCGTTGTGTCCCAAGAATGAAATCCGGCGTTTTCCAGGCCTTCTACTGATTCTACAATAGCTCTTACGATGCCCAGACGAGCCCCACACATTTCCCTTGAATGGTCGTCATAATAAATCGGTGACGCTTAGCGCGAAATCTTTACACACAAGGTGCTGTGGATTAATGTAACAATTTTTTGCAATTCTCTTGACGAGTGTGCAATTATCTTTGCGTACTCCGTGTGTACTCCAGACAACTACGCCATCGGGGGAGTCGCAAGAATTTGTATCGAAAGTGCAGTCGGCGTCCATTTCAGGCACTTGGCGAGAGCGCACGTATCCACTGTAGGGGTCATAAGTGACATCAATTGAAGTTAGATAATAGTTAACTATGTATTCAACCCATGGTGTCGGGGAATGGACTGCTGTGTCATTGATTATTAGTCTGTTTTTTGTGTCATAAGTGGTGCGGTTTAATCGTTCCAAAGGATATCCATCTGGGTCTTTGTATTCATTCCACATGGGAACGCATTCCGATGCATTCATTCGATATTGATTTTTGTACACCAGCTTGACAGGTTCAAATTCATTGAAGGGTTGATTGACAGCTAACGTTGTCGTCCTGACGCAGTGATAACCTGAAATAGTCTCCACTGGAGTGATACTACTCCACAATGCTACCGAAATCATGATTGAGTTTTGAAGTGAATATGGGCAAGCTTCGGGTCTAGTTTTCAAAAGACCCATGGTCCAAACCTGGGCTGCATTAGGGTTTTTAGAAATGGTTTCAACATCCGAATCCTCTTCTACTTTAAGTAATTGTGTTTTGTCATATTTTAGCTTCATAAACTTGCGCTTAGCCGTCGCAAAGAGTAGAGGAGCCAGTACAAGGAAGAAAGCTGTTCTGTATATCTGCATCTGTGGAAAGTAGAAATTTAGAAGTCAATTAAGAAGTCTGCCATTAAGGTAGGGTTTTGTGGAAGAAAGCATTCAGCTATTAACACCCAATTGTATAACGTGCAGTGTTTGATTTGTCGGAATTTGTAGACTTTCCCAAAGATCTGGGAAGTTGAAACTGGGAATTTTGCTTCACGTTATTGCTAAATGGTTGTAGTGCCATCTTTACCAAAACATTTTTTCGGGCAAGGACAATCTTTTTACTTGTAATGAGTCGGCGTGAATTAGGGCAGTAGATCATGTCCTTAGTGATATAGCAAGCGTAGTCTACATAAGAGATAAAACGTGAGGATCCTAAGAAGTTAAATGAATGTAATAAGACGTCATGAAATAGAAATCACCTTGTAAATGAACAAATATGTTCTCCCATGTAACATTTTGATGACCTATCGTCTTGAATTTCTTCATTTATAATTTCTTGCGTAATTGGGTCTGTAAAGAGTCGTACTCTTTGTAAATGATAATCGACCAAAAATTCAGCATTTTTGGAAAAAGTATCTCCAGTTTTGTCAGCTTTCAAAGAAAATTCGTCCCTTCTCTCAAAAGGTTCTTCCCACGTGCTAAACGTTGCAGCTCTTGTCCGACCCCCTACTAAATTATTCACAACCTAAACCATCGACGAATACGGTAGTCTACGAAGGGTTCGTCCAATCGAGTCAGTTTCAGTTGAAAGCAAACTGAAGCAATCTTCTAGCGTAAGAGAAGGATTAAATTGTTGTTGTTTAATTTGGATTTCCCATCCTGAAGAATTTCCATCGAAAGCTCGAACCTGCTGATACTTAGTTAAAGTTGAGGAACATAGATATGCAAATCCTGGCCCTCCTGATTGAGAACGTATAATAAAAGTTATTGATGTTAAGATTGATTCTTCTAATCTTATTTGCGGTAGTTTAGATGAAATAGATAACTCTCCAAGCACCCAATACGGAGGTTGATATTTTGTGGTGACATTAGAATAAGTAGAAGTAATAAGAGCCAGATAAAGAGTAATTGCAGAATATGCAAATGAAAATTTGCGATTAAAGCTGTTTAAAGTTGCGCTATTTCTTGATTGTAGCTTTTTATGAGTCATTTCGATTTTGGTATCGGCCAAACAAAGCCGTCTTGCTGTTGTTATTCTTCCAGTTCAATTGCTTGATATCGAATAGTTGGAGCAATCCTTTGATGCATGGGTTGAAAATGTAATGGGTAAAATACTGGTGGTATTTCTTGTTCCATTCCTGAAGGAGCCGTTGGTAATGCTGGAGTCTCCAAAAATTGCATTTCTGCATACATTACTGGAGCAGGAGGTGGTCGAGAACGAGGGATCTGTTGCATGGCCCAGTTTAATCCTTTCCTGATTGGATTGCGGAAAATAAATAAAGAGGTAGATGGCCACAACAATAAAAGTTACTCCCATGATTGATGTGATAAGCTTCACTGTGAAAGCCTTAATCGGGTCAATTGTCCAACTGCTACCTTCCAGAAATTCTGGTTCGAATAATGTTGTCCAGGGATGATGGTGTGCGCAATTGTCGCATCATTGAGATCACCGTATCTGCGGCTCCTAATTTTTTAATGCTATTGTTCCGGGAGACTTAAACGTGATTTCTGAGATGGGTTCCTCATTCTTTTTGCTATTTCCAGGTAAGGGAATTGTAGGAAACTTCATCAAACTCGAGGAAGCATTGTTCGAAAGCATCATTCTACTGTCACCAAGGTCCGGCTCTAATATTATTTGATGAGACAATTCTTGTAAGTATCCCCGTAATTTATTATGATTGTACATAAATTTCCAAAGGAGCATTTCGGGTACAGTTGAGCGGATCCGGTTGAACGAAATAATACGAATTGATGATTAGTACTTGGAAACAGCCTGATTGCGTCCCCCACACTTTGTGTTATAAATCGATGGTCCCTTAGTAACATTCTTGGTATCACATTTGGATCTCGGTTTTCCGCCAAGTAAGTGGCTACATCTAGAATCATTTGTTGATTTAGGCATGTCTCAAAAACCACTTGCTGAAGAGCATACGTCACATTGGCGCGGAGTAAATCATACAAAAATTGAATTTTTGCAATTGTATGGGATGCTGTTATTAGAGTTGGTTCTTTTGGTGGAGTTACTGCTGCATCGTGCGTTAGTTTTCGATAAATATCATCTTCATTACCACTTAAAATTGTTTTTTCCAATAAGCCAGGATCAATTCTGGTTAATTTGGCTCGGTCTGCCGAATTTTTTGAATTTTTTACTCGATGTGTTGGCGTTTGAGGGAGCAGTAGTGGACGTGTAGATAATTCGTCAATTAATTTTTGCCTAGAATTTGTTAATTTTTTCACAGCTTCTTGGAGCATTTGAATCTTCATTCTAGCCTGACGGCTTACTTCTAACGGATCCAGTTCTTCTACTTCTCGGACATGTTCAACTTCTGGGTTAGTCTTTTGAAGAATTGGTAGGTGTGTTAACCACGGGTCGTTTGGAGGAGTCTCAATAGGTATTGGGCTTTGATCTGCTGAGATTGGTATAAAGTGCGTAAATTCAACTAGGTGAGGGTCGATCTTTGACTCCGGGCTTCCTATAAGATCTGATTCATTTACAGTGGCTGTTGCATCTGTCCAGTTAGTTACTAATTCAGGATCAATGGATATTTGTTTCCTGGTAGGTAATTTCCCCGAGTTACGAGTTGGAACTGGTTGTGGTAGATTTAGTTCTTGAGACTCTGTTGCATGTGTCCAATTTGCCACCATTTTTGGGTCAATTGAAATTTGTGGTCTATTTCCCGCAGGTGAAGCTTGCCTTGTTAATGATAATTGACGTTGCTTCCACTCCGCAATTATTGTTGCATCATCCACCTCTCGAATTTCCCTTTTGTTTCTCTCGGCGTGCTCTTCAATGTGGATACGTGTAGCTGCTTCAAAGTCACTTGTGATTTTCGAAGGAAATGGGAGCTGTGAAGGAAGGTCTGGACTGTACAGGACGCCTTGTGATCCCGTTCCCATAATCAAGCCGCAGTAGGACACGGGTGCAATGTTGGTGATACTCATGGCAAGTTCTGGACAAGAGAATGTGTTTTCATTAGTTAATAAACATGCAGTTGAAGCCATCCTCTGAATTCGACACGTTTTAAATAGACTTTTGGGCCAAATTACGACTGAACCCTGGGTAGCGAGACAATATTCATCTGTGCATGGGCAAGAATTCTCCAGAGTCACTAAGGCAACAATGATGTCATCAAAATTTGACATTGTTACAGTAATAGCGCTGTAATAGTAGTTAGTGACTTTTTTTTACAATTGCCTGTGGCGACTCGTAGTAAGTATCCGTTTTTAAATTTGTTCCCCACATAGTTTCGGTGATGAGTGTCATTTTCTATTTTGTTGGTGATAGTTGTGTAGCTACCATTTGTTTGCATTCATGAGGTGCTACCTTCACAGGTGTGGTCTTGGTGAAGGCTGAATGTGATCCCCAAAAGAAATAACTTCTCGTATCCTCAGTCTCCAATGCTTGGCAGTGATATCATTTTACCGCAATTAAACTAGGATTTTCTAGCCAGATTGTAATGTCAATAATTTTGCTCGTGTTGCCCAAATCTTCCAAAGTGCATTCATTTACTTCTGGTAATCTATAATTGAGACCCCTGCTGTTGATACGGCAAAAGAATAAGTGGGGTGTTTTTTCGGTTAATGAACCAAAGTACTTGCGGAACATTGCCTCCTCGAGTAGCAATACTATGGTATTGTGGAGTAGAGTAGCCATTATTAGTAGACGTATGTTGTGGACAATCATGATTTTTGCCTGGAGATATAGCTGTGGGAATGAATAGCGTATTTGCTCATGCAACTTTATAACATTACTATTTGTACAATCTATATATTTACTTAATCTACTGGATTAGTGGCAAAAGCAAAAAAAAGCATTAATTTGTTTCAAAATCCTCTAGCCACACCGGTGGCCTCCTGGACCTAATCGGTCTCGTTGGAAAGTGTGGATCCACTGACGTGTGCTCCAAGCTTTCCTTTGGTTTTTCTGTAGCTGAATCATTATTTGGAGATGCTTTAGGAGCATCATTCTCTATGCTGAGACTCAGCCTTGTTGATTTTTGTAATCCCCTTTTTTGCTTTTTGGAGTAAAACTTTGTGTTCTCTGATAGCATCTATCAGAGAACAGTTATTAGCATCTCTTTATCTTCAACATCTTCCGTATTATCTTGATGAATTAAACTCATACGTTTAACATGCGTATTAAATACTCTTTTTGTTGACGTACAAACAACAGTATAAGTAGTGCCATTAATCTTGTTTTGTACTATATACTCCCCCATATAATATTCAGACCATTTTCGAATCCCGCCTGGTTCTGCTTTACGCAGATAACTTAAGCGCACTTTAACCCCGTCTTTATAGTGCACTGCTTTTCTTTGTAAATTTTCGTTTGCTTTTGTTTTTTCCTGTTTCAATGCACTCCTAAGCTTTTCCCACAATTCTAGCAAGTTAGTTTGCTTCTCTGTAAGCTCTCGAAAATCTAATTGTATATTAAATTTGTATGGAAAAGTAGGAAGTCTCTCAAAAACTATGGAGAAGGGGCACGGATTTTTCATTGTTTTGAGCGGTGTTGTGTTTATGCAAAAATTCATAGCTCTGACATATTGTGTCCAGTCTGAATGATGTTCCTTGACAAAATTGCGTATAATTTATTATGTATTGACGAATTTATATTTTCACTATAAGCATTCCCTTCTTTATTATAGTAAGTTATTTTTCGATTCGCGCATTTGAACAATTTAGCATGAGAGTCGAAATATTTAGAAGCGTAATTTTTACCGTTATCGCAAAGTATATATTTTGGTGTGCCATATTTTAGAAAAAGTTCATTTTCAAAAATCTGCGCTGTTCCTTCAGCTGTAATGGTTTTCATGGGATGAAAACTAAGATCGAATATTTAGACATTAAGAACATTATATTAATAATGTACTTATACCCTGAGCATTCTCTGAAAGGCCCTGTGATATCACTAGACACACCCATAACAGGATGGAGCGCAGTGGGCAATGAGCCTTTGAGTCCTGCTTCTTTTGAGTAATTTCTCTTAAATCTCCCACATTCTTCACAACTGATTATATGTTCGGCCAAATTCTGCTTTTGCTTTGGCGAATAGTAACGCCGTGAGAGGCGCATATGTAACTTGCCAAATCCCAAATGTCCTCCTAAGACACTACTGTGAATTTCATTTAAAATTTGACGTCTAAAGCATTTTGGAACAAAAATCCTTGAATATCCCAGTCTTACATCATAAACAATACCATGACTAACAATGTAACAAGCTTTGGTTCTTGGATTTTTGTTTTCAAAATTAATTTTAATTTTTGTGCATTCCTCATCAGCAAGTTGGAACTCAAGCCAATCAATTTCTATTTCGTTTGTAACCCAAGATTCTTTTTCCATTTGTTTACGTAAATCTTCTGAAATATGCTCAAAAAAGACTTCCACCATGGTTGGAATTATGAGTTCAACCTGATCATTCAAATTGTCCTTTAATGGTGTTCTTGAAAGAGAATCTGGAGATTCATTGTTACCGCTTTCTTGTATTTTATTTTAAAGTCGTAATCCATCAGTGTCATTCCCCACAATGTCAATCGGTCATTTATGAGTTTCGTCGGATTTAATGCCGAACGTGCCTGTGCACACGGAAGCGAGTCAGTAAAGACAGTAAACTTGTGTCCTTACAAATAAATATGAAACGCCTTGCATGCAATTACAATGGCTAAGAGTTCTCTCCCATATGCAGGTAACGCTGATTGACTCTTAATCAAAGTCATAGAATGATATGCAATTGGAACCTCAATACCATCGTCTAGCACTTGGAGCAAGGAACTTCCTATACCGATTTGACTGGCATCAGTGTAAACATTGATTGGTCTGCTTGCATTAAACCAATGTAACAAAGGATGATTAGTTATTAATTGCTTAAGTTCGTCAATCAAATCCTTATGATGTTGTTCAAGTTTAAATGTATTATCTTTTTTCGTTAATGCATATAGTGGTTTAGCTTTAACTGATAAATGATTTATTGATCTTCGAAACCAATTGACAGCACCTAAGAATGCTTGCACCTGTTTAACTGTTTTGGGATAGGGTATCTCGGCTATGGCTCTAACTTTCTTTGGATCATGCCTTAATCCATCGATGCTAATTTTCATGCCAAGCAAATTGAATTCTTTGTAACCAAACTTGCATTTATGAATGGAAAGTTTAATTTTAGCTGTTCGTAGTTTTTCGAAAACCACTTTTAAATGGAAAAGGTGTTCGTTTAATTCCAAGTTGGCCAAAATTAAATCATCTAAATATACAGCAACCATTCTATATATTGAATCTCCAATTAATTTATTCATAATTCGTTGGAAAGAGGCAGGAGCGGACCGAATTCCAAATGGAATGACCTCCCATTCATAGAAACCATCTAAGGTCACAAAATCAGGTGGAAAGTACTTGGAAGCTTTATCCAAAGCTACGTGAAAGTAACCCTTAGCCAAATCCGCTATACTAACGTACTTGAATTTCCTTTCCGACAGCCAATTAATTATAGTTTCAATTCCGATTAAATTAAATTGGACATCTTGAATTAATGAATTCAGATTCGTATAATCAATACAGAGGCGCCATGTTTTATTACCGTCATCTCCCGTTACCCCATTGGGTATCATCACTGTCCTAGAAGCAAATGAACTATTACTTCTGCGAATTTTCCCAGAGCGCAACAGCTCCTCAACTGTTTTCTTTTCAAATTCTTCAGCTGCTGCTGTGCGTTTTACAGGTGTATGTCTAAACGGTTTGCTTCCAGGGTTTAACAGGATATAATGTTTGTAGTCCTTGATAAGCCCTATTTGTATTATGTATTGGTTCAGGTGCGGGAGTATCAGCAATATTTAATTTAGCAATCTCTTTCTGGAACTCCTCAAAAAATAGAGGTAGTTATATATTTGTACTCAAATTCCAAGTTTTAAGATAGGGCAAAATAGTTAATTTCTGTAAACGTTCCTCTCGTATCTCTTCGTCTTTCTGAAGAACGATATCCCTTCCTAGCGGAGAAACAATCCTGGTTGTGTAACCCTCTAATTCCACAGATGCTGGAGAAAGTGAATTGGTTGTGTAACCCCTGCTTCTCGTAAAAGAACTCTCCTCTCTCAATTTAGAATTCTGAGAAACTAGATTCAGATCTGATTCACCTTGTTGAATTTTTGGCGCCGTTGTTATCAATTTTGGTGTATCTAAATCCAGTTTCTCTAAATGGCCGACGTCGGCGTTATAATTAAATTTGTTAAGCGCGTTGTGTGTTTGATTGCTTGGAAGGGACTCGCAGTTTACATCTGGTGATTTAATTTCTGCTAAATTTGCTTGCAAATTTGAAGAAAACATTAACATGTCAATTGTTGAATTTCGAATTTGCACTTCCTGCGTATCATAATTTATTTTAATTCTTGCTAGGTTTAAGAATTCACCCAGAAGTGCTCCAAGTTTAAAATCTGGTAAGACGATCATAATGTGAGAGAAATATTCTTTGCCAATTTGAATATCCACTGATGCTACAATGCTCTGAGGACCAATACCATTTAAAGTGACAGAGTGCCCTAATTGATAAATGTGGTCTGGATTCACTAATTGTGTTGATACCACACTCGCAGCAGCTCCTGAATCAAGAAGAATTTGAGTGGGAACCTTGTTAATAAACCCCTGAACCAATAACAATTTTGCCGGTTGGATATTTAGAATTTAGAATGTTGCATCTAGTACTGACTTTAAGGGTTTGCTTGATATTGATTCTGAACATTCTCTTGCATTCTGGCTTCTGGTCGGACAAAGGTTCTTGAATTCAGGGAATTCGCCGACCTATAGATGGCCTTCTTGAATAAAATGCAAAATACGAAAAAAACATGAAAAAAACCGACCTTAGTTTTTGGCCTATAACTCGCGAAAGGTAGTAGCGATCAAAAAACCGTTGACAGTTTTGAAAACTAGACAAAATTTCGCGTCGATTGGTTATAACTAGGTCTACATTCGTCAAAGGAATAAGGAGCTAAAAGCGTTTCAATTTCAAACTTTCACCATCTCTAGCT
>VYYI01001436.1:0-19640 GCA_021029175.1 Bilobella aurantiaca
TATATATTAAAATATTAAAAATAAAATACATGTAAAATATATATTAAAATATTAAAAATAAAATACATGTAAAATATATATTAAAATATTAAAAATAAAATACATGTAAAATATATATTAGAATATTGCTAAAAATGCCGTTGTCGTATATACTGAGAAATTTTTTTTGCATGATTCCAACAACCATTTTTTTAAGCAACCAAATAAACCTGCTCATCGCAGGCTAATAACTGGATTCAAAAAAGGGCAGCTTCCATCAGTTTGGAATTAAAATTAATGCAATGATTTATTCCTGTTAGTAAAATTGATGTGAAATCGTTGCCGACGGGTACGATTAACATTATTTTTCCACATCCTTAAAAATGGCTAAAATCTCATTAGCTCAAGCCTGAGCTCAGTCAGTTCATTCCCGCTTGTGGGGACTGCGGATTTAAATCCATGGCATTTATTATCCTCCTCCACATGTCCCTATCTCGCGACCACGCAACGGCAAATCTTAGCTCATTGCACTAATGACATTTGAACACGTTGCTGGAAATCCCAAATCATGGCACTGCAGCTCCGACTTGAGCTCTGCGAAGAGACTCTAACCCTACTCATGTCAAAGGGGTTCACAATCATAATGTACTACGGGAAAAAGGAGCTTAGCTCCCTCTAAACATGTCTTATACACTGCAGCTCAACGGCATAAGCCAACTTCCAAATATCTTAATCCTAGCCTTCAGGACCCACTGTTCCCATTCCACACTCACTCACAGCCAATCTCATATTGGAGCGGAAAAAAAGGGGGGAGTGAGACTGCGAGGGGAAAATCCTGGTCAGCTTACACATGCACACACCCTCCAGTAGATTTCCTGTGGTGAAAGGAGTAAGCCAGTCTAGTCTAGTCTACATATATGTACACAAGATCCGGTGGACTCACAGTAGTGTCTAAAGGGCCTCTCACACCCAAGTTTTTACACCTCCATAAAGTTGTGCGACAACATCCCTCTGCCTCCCCACTGGATTTCAAAGTGCATCCTTCTCAAACTCATCCGTCTCATTTTCTCGCGGGTGCGCTGGGCTGGAAAGAGGCCGGACGACGACGGCGGCGGCGGTGGATCCCCGTCCACATTTGAATTTTACATTGAATCAACGTCTATCATACACCGGCCATTTGATTCCTCTACTGCTATCCAACAATCCACTTCCCCGACGAGGAGCTCCCCCGTAGTTTGGTCACTGGATCTCACATTATGATAGGTCCTGACTGCTATCCTCCTCCGCCTCCTCCTCAACCTCCGTCATGCATGCGGAAGGGACGCGGGAATGGACAACATAGGTCAGTCAAATGGTCCCGTTTATTCCCCGGCCATAAAAGATGGGACGCGGCGGAGAACCTTGGGCCGCGGACACGGAGTAAGTAGTATTCATGGGCGGAGGCAATCAAAAGGTTTATCTGGCCTCCAATGAGTTAGTGAAGTGGTGCGGAGAAACTATAGGTAACGGCCTTCCACTACCACTGCCCATTTCACCATTCCCGCGTATGTAGACGGACGTATGCCCGCACATGAGGCCTTCACAGATCCACACGGTCAGCTCCTATATGAAATATCCGGGAAGGAAAGAAGCGGGCAGGGAGGAGAAAATCAAGGAGAATACAATAAAATAGTGAATGGCTGCGACGTGACAGGAAAGAGCTGACAGGCTGTTTCCCTCACATGCCCATAATGTTAAGTCCCCCGCACACACACACACACACACGTACTTACATACGTGCAAACACACATGCATACATGGGTACACACACACATACATATATACTCACACATACATACATACCCACACATAGACACACACGCACGTAGACATGCACACATATATGCAGGCACACACAGAAACACACACACACACACAAGGGCGGAGGCTATGAGGAAGGAAGGAAGGAAGAGTAAATTGTACACGGGACAGCGAGGGGTCCACATGGTACTTCCCCATCCAGACGCCCATTACCAGTCCCCAGACCTTCACTCCGGTTGACTTTTTGAGCAGAGAGGCCCAAGAAGTCTTCTTCACAACAATCAAGTTAAAATCTTCATCCGCACTCAAGACTCTTCCTTTCCACGTCATTGAGTCCAGGCGGGACTTGGGATGCGGGAAGTAACATCTCTGTCTATCCCATTCCGCTCCCCCGAAACCACGACCGCCACACATATGTACTCCACATTATAGCGGGAGAACTGTGAGTGAACTACTGACCTGACTTACTGCACCACCACCATCACCAGCAGCAGCAGCAGCACCAGCCCTACCACCACCACCACTACCACCACTGCAATCCGCCAGTGCAGTGCATTTTAACTCTACACAGTTAAGGGAACTAATATAGGGAGTCAAATGGACGAGAGGATGGAGGAGCCAAGGTTATAAATTCCCTCCTTATCACCTCAGCCGCTCCAGCCCATTCCCTCTTTTCGCACATTAATCACGCGAAAAATAAATCCGCGGTGGGAAAAAATCATATGCACCCATGTATACATGTATATAGCCCTCGTCGTTCCTCCTCAGCCGATCCATCACGAGAAAGTTACTACTGCAATGCAAATAGTAACCCCCGGCTCACTCTCAGGGGAAGGAGATCACGTCATTCCTGCCGTAGAGGTATAATATAGGGATCCTTCGTCTTATAGCGTCATCCAGCCACGCCAGCAGCGTGGGACGGTCGGAGATGAAGTGCTAGGGCGGAAATAAGGAAGCAAGCGTCATTAAATATGTTCTTTTTTCACTTGCTATTCCAGGGCGACAACTAGCATATTGACGTTAGTTGGATCCATGTGCTCATCCTATGAGCGTCTGTTTGTTGGTGTTGGTGTGTGCGTGCGTGTGTGTGGGTGTGTGTGTGTGTGTGTGTACATTTGTAGCGGGGCGGAGTGTGCACTACGATACATATCGTGTGGAATAGGGTGAAGAGGTGCTAGCCATTCATATCATTTCCTCCGCCGTCCGTGCAGTGTGTGTACGTACAAGTTTATGTAAAACTGTTGGAAAATTCCTCGGGTGTCCATGGGAGCTGTATTAAATATGCATGGGGAGTAAATAGGAGACAGGAGAGGCAGGAAGGAAGAGGAGTAGGAAGGCTCACAGGCAAACTTATGGCACCTTCACTGTATATGTGTATGTGTGTGTGTGTGTGTGTGTGTCTGTATCTGGATATGTCTATATGTGTGAGTGTGCCAGTGCCTCTTCTGTGCACGGAGCGGACTCATAACTGGTGAGATGGGGAGCGTGTTAAATCAGCCCATATAGGCCCCTCCTGCTCACAGTCAACTCGCTTCTCTCTCCACTTTCTCCCAGCTAATGTCTTTCTTCTATGAGGGGAGGGAAAAAGTACGGACTTGTTGTCGATCTCAGTCTTCCCTACATACGGACGATCCTACAACAACCTTCCGAAGGCTCATGGACCCACTTACATGCCCACACACACACAAACACACACGCACACACACACACACACAAACACACACACAGTCGCAAACACACACACACAAACACACACAGTCGCAAACACACACACACACACACACACAAATAGACGAATACTTTACGCCATACATAAACCATGGGAAAGTCCGGGAGAGAGATTGAAAATACGAGAGTGAGCACACATACATACAAACACACACACACACACACACAAATAGACGAACACTTTCACACACACACAAACAGACGTACAATTTCACACACACACACAAACAGACGTACAATTTCACACACACACACACACACTCGCACCCAACCACACGCAAACATGCACTTGTACACCCCCAAACGCACCATATGCACATATGTACACATACAAGGACACATGCACCGTCCCATATAGAAGCAGAGGGGCATACCACCGGACGTTTCAAAGTAAAGGGGAATATATTTGGCGCCGTGCTTGGTCCTTGCTGTACTGGATAGAATTATGCCTGCCTACTGCCTGGACACGGCACGGAGAACCCCTCCCGATCCTGCCGGCCGTGGCTCCACACAGAGAGTTGTACGGGTAGTAGGCCCATATATACAGTAGTCTCTTCCTAGTCCCCCATCAACTCGGTCCGTCTTTAACATTTAACGTTACATATAAGTAAGTGTTGGGGTGGAGAAAGCATGGATGTAGTAGCGTTTCCGCGTCAGGGATATACCGTGGCCACATCATTCTTTTGCCAGTGTAGCGTCGGGTGAGCACCGCCGCCTCCCTATGCTGTATGTGCATATGTGAAGGGGTGTGTGGAGGAGCTTACGAGGGATCGTATAGCTCGGCCGCCGCGCCACGGACGAGAAGGAGGGGGAATGCCGGAAGGAGAAAATCGATATGAAGTGGGAGACGGTCTGCGCCGGAGTGAGCAGCAATATAGCAGTATGGCTCAGAGGGAAGGGTTGGGCAAAACCCATGAGTTGTATGTGTGTGTGTGTGTGTGTGTGTGTGTGTGTGTGTGTGTGAGTGTGTGCATGTGTTTTTGTGCGTGTGTGTGACCGGAGAGAGTTGGAGAGAAGTTGCTGTGTGAAGGTTGAAGAGACATTTCTCCATGGTTTGAGTCTCTGCCATACACGATACCGTCTCCACTTTCAGTCCTTCGCCCTCCCGTTGACTTTCGCTCGTCTCTCTCTCTCTCTCTCTCTTTCTATCTCTACTCTCTTCTGCGCTCGCCTACTCAGCCACACTCTTGTTTCGGAGTTACAAGCCTACTGCTCACACCAGAGTGAGACTACAAGTTGTTCTACTCAGGCCGACGCTACTACTACTACTACTACTACTACTAGTATTCCCACAGCGAAATATCCAATCCACTTGTTAAATATTTACGAGGACAAAAAAAATATATAAGAGAGCGAGAGAGAGAGAGATAATACGGACGGAGACAAGTTTACAAATATTCTCAACAACTGTATACTCTACTCCGTTCCCTTCCCCCTTGTTGTCAGAGTGGGGAGGTGAAAAAGTGCTACCATTATTCCCGTCAATTCTCAACAGTTGGATCGTTTACAGGGAAAATGTAAGTCACTTTCCAAATTACTTTTTGTACGGGAGTTAAGCCGTCATAACTTGAGCATTGCGGACTAATACTGCAGTGCTGTGGAGTGTGGAGTTCCCCGGTGGAACTTGGGGGTGGTGGTGGTGGTAGTAATTGTGGTTGAACTGCGTCAAGATTTCCGTGCGGTGGTCCTTCGTGACGTGAGTTGGCCATGGAAGAGCGGCGGTTCCTCTCAAATCATCTCGCCATGTTCCACTCACACTGCACTGGACCCTATATATACATATATATGTATATATATGTCCCCCATCAACCTGTCCCACTCTGTCAAATCACTCATTCACACTTTATGGCCACTGAAGGGAGAGAAAGGATCCGACGGCGATAATGGCCCTGGGAGTTAAGACAGTAGTGGCAGCAGCAGTATAGGGAGGAGTACCCTCAAATTGTCCACCACCAAGTCCAGCCAGAGAGCCATGGACTGCACGAACTGCTCCCCAACAGTAGTGTGTGTACTGTGTGACGCCGCACATACGTGTGTGTAGTCTATGCATGGCTCCACAACGACGCTCACCCACCCTTCCTCATCCTGCTTTGCTCCCCGTTGAAATTAAAGAGCTCTTTCGCCCGAGATTTTTCCCCCTTTACGGTTATTATTCATGGCTGGAGGAGGAGGAGGAGTGCACGGGGCGGAAGAGGACTCAGTCTTAATGGGCCCCGTATGCTCAAAGGGAAACTCAAGTTAACCCGAGTCCTAAGAGTCTGTGTATGGGCCTATGCTATTATGTTAGTAAGTACACTGTGTACAAATGAGTGTGTGTGTGTGTGTGTCTGCGAGTTTCACAACATTTCGGAACACATCAAAGCTTAAGTTTCTCTTTCTCCAACTCTGACTCACTCACTCACTCACTCTCTCTCTCTCTCTCTCTCGCTTTTGCGTCTTATGATTAAGACACTGGCTGAGCACGGCTGTAGATGAAAGTAGAGAGTTGTCGTAGTAGTAGTAGTTGTACAGGCTGAGAACTCGGGATTTTCTATCGGCTGGCACGGTATCCATGGGTGGTGGTGTGGGAAGACGGCGCAGTGGAAATATCCGGATTTTGGACCCGTGCGTGCCTGGCAGTCGCTGATAAAGAGCATTAAAATTATTTTATACCGTTCAGAACTGTCGTCAGCCCTTATGGTTATTGACGGCGGCCATTGAAATTTCCCACTTTCATCAGAGAGCTCAACCCCCGCCTACCCAAAGTACAGTTGAGCCCAGCTGAGGGGAATTCTATTCTCAGACGAAGGCGCTACTGGAACCATCACCACCGCCGCCGCCGCCCCTCATGAGTGAGTCTATATGTGGCTCCTATTGGGAAGCCATAGTGGGGGCGGGTGGTGTTGTACTCCCCGTCGCGGCAGCCGGAGTGGTAATGCCAGCAGCGATATCCGTAGAGGAAATAACGAAGCTGAGGCAATTGTGGCTACCCATGTTTAGTTTACCTATATATATATATATATATATATACATAGATAAAACGTGGATGGCCTCACTTATTACTACCCCCGAAAATTCCCGCTCCGTCCAACTTCCCCAATGCAATGGAGTCTTGAGATCCTTTGTTCAATTCCAACGGCAGGATGACGGCGGCGGTGAAGGAAAAGAAATAAAATTTTTATCCATTCCTGTCTCGCCAAGAGAACATTGAGCAAACTATACGGCACGTTCCCCATCATGGGCACAAATATTATGGGACATTCCGCCGTCCGCACTCAACAGCCCCTGAGCAGTAAGGAAGCCTGCTAATATTAGTACTTACTCGACTGCCCACATGACCCCGTAGATTGGATTCACACATGCTGGGGTGATTAATACAAAGCTTGGGCCGGGCGTCGTGACTGTGATCCGCCACAACCACCGCCACCAACCACCACCACCACCACTACAACTTCCACCATGGAAACCTTTGTGACTCCGCCTTTGTGAATTTGTTGCGACCTCAATAGTTGTGCTGTTTCTATTTTTTCCCAGGTGCGTCACCTCATGAGCAATCCCGGATACGGATGTAGTGGGGTCATTCATGTGTTATCAAGTGGAAAATCAAATATAGACAGAGACTATTCCAGTTAATGTAATGTTGAGACGAGGCGGAACTCCATGCTTTGATCTTACTCTCCCAAACACGGCGTCACCCGGTGTAACTCCTCCTCCTCCGCAACTCACCGTTATTTCTTGAATGATGCTTGAATTCACGTAAGTTTTTTTTTTTTTTAACCTTGTCCCGAACCCCCTTCACGCGTGGGGTGACAAATGAGCAGTGGGGGAATTCCATACTGTCCCGCAGCTCCGCCAGAATTGACATTCCCAGTTTCCAAGTCACCGTATATACCAATGCCAGTTGAGCTCGAACGTGTAGGGAGGATGGGGAGTATTCTGTGCAAGTCCGCGCATATATTCCTCTGTGACAACAATGTGTGATGGTATATGTGGTCATGTGCCCTTGGGTCATGATGATGATGATGATGATGAGCATGCAAACTCATTCTCATCTGAAAAGTCTACGGCGTCACTCATCCCTGTCATTTTTCCTCCTCCTACTAATCTCGTGCAATATTGGACCTCGTATTATTATTCAGAGGACGTCCCCTACCATGTGGAATATGTGGTGTACCCATGCATGTTTGTGGGAAGACGAATACCTCTGCGAACAGGCTGGCCATGAGTCTGGTGATCCTGATGTGTGCATCCTCCGTGAGCCTCTAATAATGGAGTAGACAGTTGCAGGGTACGGAGCTCCAACTCCCTTTTGGATCTCCACGTGAAATCCGCAAGAAGAGCACATCATTGAAGGGGTTCCAACTGTGAGTGTGTCCATCCCGTCCTTGTAAGACTATCAAAAGGGTCTGAGAGATGAGGGTACATGAGGGGTTTGGGCCAGCGAATATCTCCACCAGATGTTGTTGTGCCTTTTCAGAATGTGAGGAACAGACAAAATTGGTCACCGGGCTCAACCCGGGTCTCGCACCCTTCGAACTGTATGTGGAAGCTCAAGAGTGCGCGCATTTGAGCCAATGTTTGCATGTGTTTGTGTACGTGAGTGTGTGTGTTTTTTTTTGTACGTGAGTGTGTGTGTGTTTGTGCATGTATATTTGTACATGTGTGTGTGTCTGTACGTGAGTGTGTGTGTGTGTTTTTGTACGTGAGTGTGTGTGTATTTGTGTATGTATATTTGTACATGTGTGTGTGTGTGTGTACGTGAGTGTGCGTGTGTGTTTTTGTACGTGAGTGTGTGTGTGTATTTGTGTATGTATATTTGTACATGTGTGTGTGTGTGTGTGTGTGTGTGTGTGTCAGGTTTTGTGGTGAGTTTGTCTGCGTTTTGCGATTTGCTCCGTGGGCCCCGCCAGGGTATATTGCAAGGATTTTCAAATTAAACGGATGACTCATGCATGCACGGACTACTGGTTTTTCCACGTATGACTCCATGCCGTGCAGGTTTCTCCAAAAGGGAGGGCCATTAGCTCCAGCCAACTATGTGCCCACCTAGGTTCCAGCACACGGTGAAATGTTGAGAGAGTAGTAACCTTCCGCTAGAACTCCCGCATCTTATATGAGGAAATGATGCGTGTAGTTGTGTGGCAGAGCTTTGCTCGTAGAGAAAACATTCTTTTTTTCTCCACCCCCCACCACCACCACCACCACCGTATCTCCCTTGTGCTCCCGGCAAAAAGATTTTTTGAGCCGAGGAGCTCACTTGGTTCCCTGGGTGCGTGTATTACTGGGATGGCGGAGGAACTGGTAGGAGTAGGAGTAGTAGTGGTAGTAATGTGTGGGTATAAGTGGACGCAAGTGTGTGTGTATGTGTATGTGAATGCGTGTTTGTGTGTGTGTGTGTGTATGTATGTGTGCTCACTCTCGTATTTTCAATCTCTCTCCCGGACTTTCCCATGGTTTATGTATGGCGTAAAGTATTAAAGTTCTGGTAAGGTAGAAAGAATACTAGCAGTGAAGGCCCAAGGCAGGCAGTGGAATAGGAGGTCGTCGTCGTCGGCAGCGGCGGCGGCGGGTGCGGTCTATGGAACTGCAGACATACACGCACCCACAGAGGTAGCAGAGTGAAAGAGAGACATACAGAGAGAAAGTTAGGGAGTGGGAACCATGGAGATTTTCTCTTTTTTTTCTCTTTCTCTCTCTCTCTACCTGTAATACGAGCGAACGTCTTCCCGTCTCCAACAACGAAACGGTTTACCCAGCTCGAGCGAGTTTTATTTTTTTTATATGTGTGTGTGTCTCTGTGTGTGTGTGTGTGTGTGTGTGTGTGTGTGTGTGTGTTTGTGTGTGTGGAAAAACATGATGTGTGTACGTGAGAATCCTAGTTTGAATTCATCCTCCAGCCCGTGTTTCGGACGCGTAGTAGGCGGCACACTGATGATGAGTTAGAATGGAAATTGTTTCCCTCGTGACGTGCTCCGGAAAGTGGTACTCATGCTAAAAACTTTTTTCCATTCTCCCACCTAATCCCCCTCCATAAACAATGGATGTGTAAGAGAAAAGAACATGCTTCCCCGCTCACTAACTCACTCACTCACTCACTCCCGCACTCACTACCCATCTCACAGAGTCACTCACTTTTCCAGTAGCGAGATGAGGTCGGTCCCATCCACTGCACGCACACTCATACCGAAGCGGAATCACTGTGTGTGTGTGATGAGAGTGAGTGAAAGTCAACTTTTCCCACTTAATTTCACCACCATAGAATCTCTCTCACTCCGCCTCACCGTATAGAGCCACTATGTATGATTCTTGGTGGATCTCACATTTTCCCCGGGATTTTGGAGAAAGAAGAAGAGGAAAGTAGAGAAAATATTTTCTGTAATTGGCGGAATAACTGCGGGAGCGGCTTCTGGATTTGTTCTCGCTCCCAGTCAGTCAGTCAGTCAGACGGTGAAGGGAAAGTCGTGGTGAAAGTCAGAAAAACAGACTCGCCTACATTAATTGACAGCGTCACCCGCCGTCGCGGCGGGGGAAGTAGGGAAGGCGTCCATCCAGGAGGAGTCTAACGAGCCGAATTTGCACTTTCTCACGATGATCAAGGGACAGCGGGGGAGGAATATAATTCTAGCTGGAGAAAGTTCCACATGGGAATCCGTACATGGGCTGAGCTGAGCTGAGTGAGTGCCATCTGCCTGTAGTGTACTAGAGGATGGTCAGACGTGGAGGCACCATAGCTGTGACGCATTTGTCGGATTCCATCCGGTTTTCACTCCACGGATTTCCACACCAGCTCCCTCCTATTTGGTGCGAACAGGTGTGTTTACATGTTGTTTGGAATGATTCGAATAGAGAGATCGAAGGTCTCCGTACAGTATTTCCTACAGTAGTAATAATAATAATAATAACAATATTCCGAACGAGGACGCCCGTTATTTGGACCTACTATTGCTAGTATCTCGGATGGCGTCATTTGACCCCTTGGTCACCTTGAGCACACAACCCTACATTCAGCAGCGGGAGGAAAGTAAGGATCTAGTTCGCACTGTATACATATTCCCCGAGCATACGCCAGTCAACCGTGACACTGGTATCCTCACGGCATGGCTTTCGTGCCATAATTATTCTCCACCTCATCATAAGTCATTACACCGCGGAAAATTACACTCTATTATTACATCTTCCCCAAAATCCACTCGCTATCGCGGGCTAGATAAACGCATCATGTGAGCCACGGGGAATGTTGATATTACCCTATAACTCCCGCCTCAATTACCACTAATCCGTAACACAGTAGTTCCACACGGAGGAATGAGAAAACTCGGAGAGTGAGAATATACAGGGGCCTCAAGCCCACATTGAGGACCAATAGACTGTACAGTGCCTGCGACTGTGGATGTAGGAGTACTACTGCTGCTGGGATATCCCAAGGCAAACATACTGCGCTGGAGCTCGCTATGAGAGGTCATAATAAAAGTTTGAGAAAAAAAAAATCTATTTATATTTCCGCCGCCGCCGCAAAGAAGTGTGTGTGTGTGTGTGTGTGTAAGGGAAAACTTTACCAATATTCCCTCACCCGTCTCACACGGAGAGGCCCGCACGGGGAAAGGGGCAATTAATAGGCTCAAAATTACCTTACCCGACCCCCGTGTGCACTGAATGTAAGGAAACGATGAATTTCGAGGACGGGAGGAGTTAATGATGGGGCTGCGAGAGGAGTAATGGGACCCATGAATGATGATAAGCTGAGAAGTTTCACTCACTCTCACAACTCATGCCTCCGTCCAGGCGCAGTACGTAGTGGTACTGGAGAGGCGGTGAAAGTCGATAGTTAATATGGATGAATTGAGGACGACAGGAAGTTGTGTTGAGGCAGTGGCTGGTTGGCACAGGGATTCCATACAACTGGATTACAGACAATCCATATAACCTCTATTCAGGTGCGATTTTTCCCTGTATGTATATATATACATATATATATATATATATACATATATACATAGTATTTCCAAAATTATCACGGTGAGCAGACACACACACACACACACACACAGGCATAAACACACGTACATACATACAAACAGACACACACTCACAAACACAAGCACACAGTCACTCACACAGCACGACATGGGCAGTTCCTTTTGTTATCGTGGAGCCGTGAGCAAGGTGTAATGCTGGTCTATTTGGGACGAGTACGTAGTGCTGCGGGTGGGTACGTCCTGCCGGTACCGCCACCACTGCTACTACCACTCCCAGTGCTACTTTACCATGTTGAGCACCGGTGTGCCAGTTCATAGTTTGCTCATCGATTTGTCCCCCTTTGTAGCCCGTGGAGGTTCCGGCGAGCTATGGGAGAGTGACTCCATATGTACACACATATATATATATATATATATATATATATATATATATATATATATAGAGGAAGTCTCCGCTCCACTGGGAATGCCTTGTTGAAATTAAAGGGATTTTCAAGGGAAAAAATATATGCGTTTTACATGTGTACATATGTATGTGTGGAAAGCCGGAAGAATGGAGGAGTCTTTTGCCCTACAGGTTCTTCACAGACGTACACAACCGCACACGACACATTCATGGAGGCAAATCCATGTTCACACTCTTGTAAACTCATCCCGGCTCACGCACCTAAATTTATGCACACACTTGTAGGCACAGAGTACAAGTACACGCTCACTCACCCAACCAAATGTGCAGAGTACATACATGGGTACACATAGGATCTAGGCCGCCCACACCCCACCTCCATCTCTTTCCCACCGTGTCCCACCCAGCTATATACACATGTATTTTCTTCCCTCTCACCCACCCACACACACACACACACACACACACACAACACACACACACACACACACACACACACACACACACACACACACACACACACACATACACACACACACACACATACACATATACACACACATACACGGCCACAGTATAACTTTTCCTTTCAGAATTGGAAATAAGCCCCTGGCCAAGCGTATGTAAATTTGATTGGGGCATAGTAATGCCTCTGCAGTTTATTTCCATGTTCTTGAATATAAATGTGTGGGGAATGGCCCTGGAGCATAACTTTTATCGGGGAAGTTCCTCCGACAGGCCGTTCGTCCATCCGCCCTCACTGCACACAATATGCCAGACACACACACTCACACACACTCACTCACACTCACTCACTCACACACATACATACACACACACACTCACTCACATATCCCCCACTGCGTCTCGACTTTAATCACTCAACCACGGAAAGATATACAGAAGTGAGGTTTTAACCACAACTATCACACATGTACATAGGCACAATAAGTGACGGTGCCGTCAACATAGAGATATATACATTTAGTTACCATTTATGAGACTGGGAGAGCCTGAGTCCATACATATACTTTCTCTCCTCCCAGTTCATTTGAGCGGAGTGAGCGTTGGCGGAGGCGGGTAAGAAAGTGATCTTCCATGGGTTTGACCCTCCCTCTCCCTCCCTCCCTCCCTCTCCTCCTCGTCGTCGTGACACTGACAAGAAAATACTATTATTGCCCATAATCCTTAAAGTCCTTCCTCTCCACCCCCGTACAACGGGGTCGGCAGATGGAAAGTTTGTGGAGCAGAGGGCATGAGGTCGTGTGACCGTAAGTAGTCCAGTGTATATTATTTAGGTGGGGTCGTGAGACAAGTTGGAGAGGATTTACGGATGGGGTGGCAACATCCAAATGAAATGTAATAACATTGATGGACTTTTTTGTCCACGGATTCCCATGTCATGGTGGTGGCTACGCGGAAATGCGGGAGGAATCTGCATATCTCTCTCCCCTACTCACCCAGTGGATCGTGTCCATAGCCTGCCTTGAGTTGGTTGGACGGGAGCCAGGAATTGGAACATTCCAGGAGGAGGAGGATGAGGAGGAGGAGGAGGAGGAGGGCAGGGGTAATGACTACGGAGCGAGAGAGAGTAGAGGAGCGGGAGGTAGTAAATTTCAACAACTGCCTATACACGCACTTGGTCGTCTGGTGACCCGGGACTGTGGCGACGACAGCGGGAATTCATTTATATCATAGCCCTCAGAGTCCCCTTGAAAATCCCCGGCCGGTGGGGAGAGGTAGTTTGGGTACAAAACGGCGGAAAAGTGTGCGTCGCTATGTGGAGTGTGGGGAGGGGGGGCCGTATAGCGAAGAAATAGGATGATGAAACTGACTACATGGGAACGATTACTCACTCATGCACATGCCCCGCGCATTTCCGCCTCCGTCACAGCCGCCGAGACGACATCCACACACGCACACACACACACAGACACATTTTATGTGTACACACACCCCATTAAAACAAGTTCCTCCAGGTGCTCCCCATATATTTCCCAATGTCTAGAGCCACCAAGTCCCTCCGTACTAGTTCATCATCCTCCCCGCCCATGGAATCCCCGGAATTTTCCGAAAGACTTGCTCCAGAGGAACGTGTATGTACAGCATGCCTAGGTTCTCTATTATAAGTCTCTATTCCGCTTTTGTTTCCCTACTACTACCACTACTACTGCTGCTGCTGGCAAGCGGAGGGATCGCGGGCCAAATTGAAATGGCTCTAATGCGACGGATTAGACGACTATACTCCCATAGTTTTCCAGATGGGAAGACTGACTGGGATTTCCAGCGGATTATTGGAGCAAATTAGAAGCTTTAGAGCTCCTTTAAAGGGCTGTGAGGCTCAGCTCCTTTGAATGAATGGATCCGCATACGGTGGTGGAAAGGATGGGGCGCGGAGGGATGCGTACCATCTTCATTGGTGGGATGGAAGGGGAAGCGATTAAAATTTCCAGTCCAGCTCCACAGCCACCATTGCCACCGTATGGTGCGAGCATGGGCGGTCCTCCCTCTGCCTCGTCCACCTCCCCACCACAATATGCATCGGTGGGTCACCTGCCTTTGCCCATATTTTTTTCCCTCCCTTGGTTCCATTGGTTGATAATTGCTATTGAAATCATTTGTTGTGGGTAAGGTCCATTGAACAACATGTATTTGCATATTTTTCCCATGTCAAAACACGTCCCACTTACCCCCGTATCGTGGGAACATGATCCGGCGCAGCACTCACACCAGCCTCAATCTCCATTAGCATAGTTCGGGTTGTGAGTCTCAAGTGAGCCGAGCACAAGCACAAGCGGTTACGATCAACTCGATGGTCCTACCCTAGTCCAATCGTCGTAGCAGCTAGTAGCGATAGTGACGAAGGGCAGTAGTGTGATTATGTGTGTGTGTGTTTGTTTGTTTGTGTGTGTGTGTGTGTGTGTGTATGTCGCTGGTAAATCTTAACTTTTGATCTTGATAGCGAAAATGCAGCTGTGAGTAAGGCGCCAGTAGTAAATGGGCAAAGGAAAGAGTTAAAAACTTTCATGCATAGCTGACCTCAAAAACCCGAGGCGGACGACACAGACCCATTTAAGCTACACAGCTACGTACCTCGTCGTCGTCGTCGTCGTCGTCGTCATCTTATAAAAGAGCGGAAATGGGACGGAGTTGAGACAGAAACAACTGCAGTACGACGACGTCTACCAGCACTAGTAAAACTGCTCACTATTACCCTCAAATTCGTACTCTACAACGTCTATACTACGGCGGACGGAAGGGGGAAAAAAACTAGGTCTCCATCAAGCTATACAGCGTATTTCCCCTCGTTGATGGTAACCAAGTGGAAGGGACGGCGGTACATGAGAGCCTGTGTGTGAGCAAGTCAATGTATATGTATGTATGTGTGTGTGTGTGTGTGTGTGTGTGTCTATCTGTGAGAAGTGCATTATATACTCATGCTGGAGACTATTTGGAGGAGAAAATCGATTGCTAACCCACATGGAAGTAAACGAGTTAGGAAAGGGACAGGAAATGCTCAAATTGGACGGCACTTTTCTATACAGTTCTTCCCACATGTGTGCATGTGAGATTGTGTGGGTGTGTGTGTGTGTGTGTGTGTGTGTGTGTGCATGTGTGTGTGCCTCTGGGTGTCCGTGTGGGATGAGCGATGAGACTGATGATCACGATGGATACTATGAGCTCCTAATGTTCTGAGGATATTAAATTTGTACTCTTCCCGCCCTCCTCCAAAGTATCAAGTCCACTTGGCCACCACCGCCGCTACCAGCATCTTCACACACACACACACACACACACACACACACACACACAGACAGTGCCCTCCACCTGAAATTGAAACTTTGGAGAATAACCAAGTTAATTGCTATTGGCTAAAATATTCAAAGCCCTCCGTTCAAACTGTTGTATCATGGCGGGGCTTGGCTTAATGCGTAGTGGTAGAAGTATGGAGTGTAGAATATCTCGACGCTGCTGGGACAAATGTATGAAATACTCTCCCACACTTTCCCCCCATATGAAACAAACATGGAAGAGGCGGACGCACGCAGGCGTACATATCACTTTCACAGATATCCATCCCCCAGATTCCAGAACACTCTCATCCACTTTCTCTCATCTACTAAACACTTGATCCAACACTCCACAACGTTATGCACTCCAGGGAGACAGATGGGGGAGGAGAGGGTACATGGAAATGCTATGAAGATTTATTTATGACCTTTCGCAGTCAAACTTATATACGCAGTGCATATGTACACTGCACGGAAGTGTGCCGTGGGAGAGAAGTACGGATGGACCACCACTATGGCACTGTAGTTACTACTAAATTGGAGCCAAAGAGCGCACTAGTTCTGTCATCGTCTGTGGTACTGCCAGGATGCGTGCGTCTTTGTGTGCCAAAACTCCATGGCTAAATGGAGACGAAATGCATGCACGGGTGTTTGAGTGGTGGTGGTGGTGCTGCTGCTGCTGGTGCTGACCCGGCTGAGACTGTCCTCACACGTCTTTCCCCCTCAAGTTCCCCACTACTAGCACCACTTGCCCCGGCTTCGCTCCACTTCCAGATGACTCAACTCTGTAGGACTCTGTGTGTGTGTGTGTGTGTGTGTGTGTGTGTGTGTGTGTGTGTGTGTGTGTGTGTGTGAGCCTATTCTACAGGGGGATTTCTCAAGTAAAATTCCCTGCATATAATACTTGCGATTCTTTCCGCTGGGATGGGCGGATTAACTTTTGGATTTTAGAGCCCCTCAAGTGTGGGCTCGTGGATGGTTTTGGGGGTAATTTACCTCACTTTAAACTACATTTCTCGGCCCTTATTTCCCAAAATGAGCCTCCAACCCATTGGATAGCGTGAATAGGAGCGCTGGAAATGGCCCCTTGGATCAGTCAAGTGCATGTTTAGCTCAGAATCCCATGTCGAACATGGCTCATAACCACTGAGAGGCACCACCACCACCATCATGTTTTCCTCCTGTTTACAAGCGGACACTTACACACCCACACAAACATACACATACACACACTTACCCACACACACACACACACACTCACACACACACAGACAAACACACACACACACACACACACAGACAAACACACACACACACACAGACAAACACAAACACACGTATGCATACACAACGCAGGCACGCATTTGAACTCAATGACGGACACTATATTTGGCCCGTGTAAAAATTGCCCAGGCGAGCCTCCACCACCATCACACAGATGTACTTTATGTGTGCCACTGCCGCCACTACTCCTCCCGCCCACCACGTACCATCCATAGCCACAGTAGCTCCAGAAAGGGCAAAGGACACGGTGTACATGGCTGTCGCTGTGTAAGTGTATGTGCGTGTGTGTGTGTGTGTGTGTGTGTGTGTGTGGAGGGAAGAGATAGGGACGGAGAGAGTGAGCACCAGGAGGAGTGATAAAACCGTAGGAGATTTCTTTTCAACTTTCGAGTCGATATTGCATTTCCCTAACCGGTAGTTACCGTTGTCCGGGATACACAGTCCTCCCGCCCTGCCACGCCACCTACACCCCTACTACACACCAAGAGCCGGACGACTCCTCAACCAGACATTGTACTCTCTCGCCTTAGACACTATCCCGGTCATAGGAGTCGGGGACGACCTAATGTTTCATCATCCAGCCCTCGTTTCCCCCCATATACACACACTCACGTCCGCTCCCACATTTTTTTTTTTCACCCGGACCAAATCCTCTCGCATTCCGTCGACTCTCACCCATCCTCTCTGCATCTTCTTTTTTCCCTTTTTCTTAAGCCGACTTTTTCCTATTTGAATTTTGCATTGCCTCCACTTCCTCATGTATACACACACACACACAAATTCATATGTACACGGACGAGGTGGTAGATTTCCGCCTCTCTGACCCATCACTCTAACGGGTAAAATATATGTACGTACGTATATGTGTGTCTATCTCATGCTAAGTTAGAACGCCCGTAGATATGTATAAATGTACATACATATATATATATATGTACATACATATAATATATATATGTAGATATAAATATATATATAGTGAAGGATAGTAGAGCCATTGGAAAGGAAGTCAAGGCTGGTTGTATTGGGCCCTCACTAGCACTCACACTACTCTCTCCATCCCTCTCTCACTCGCTCCGGCGTATGTATGTCGCACGAGAAGGGAAGGCGGAAGACGAGCTTATTTATTCGTTGTAGTGAAACGGCGTGTAATGGCGGAACAGTCAAGTTTTTCCCTTTTTTCCCCCTCTCTTTTCGCCTTTCTCCCTTCTCCAAAGGGTATTCGTGGATCTCCGCCCGCTCCGCCACGGCCTCACATTCAAACCCCGCACACACTTTGCTGTATTGCGAACGTGGGCTTGAGGAGGAAGACGGAGTGGATCCCACTCCTATTTTCATTATTTAAATACTGGTTAAAAATGAATTGACTCCCGCAGCTGGACGGGCACGTTGAGCCCCGCACACGTACGCACACAATCACACACACACACACTCACACACACACACACACACACACACACACACACACACAACACACACACACACACACACACACACACACACACACACACACACACTATGCACAGCCATACATGCCCCCATCCCCGTTCGAGCAAACATGGACACGTACTACGTGCATATACCTATAGGCAAATACTGCACATATCCCAGTTGCACAGGGCGGGCATAGGCGCCCATAACACAGACACTTAGACCTCGTCCGCTCGTCTTCATTCGAGTCAATAATAAAACACATGTCATTCCCCTACTTAATCCACTATCCCCTCACACGGTCCAACGCTCGTACACACTACATCGATAGTAATATTTCCAAAGTCTTTATATATGGCTACGCAAACAGCCGTGCATATATACAAACATGCACACAAGACATCAACAAGAATAACCTTGTAACTGTCCAACGGAGAGCTTGGGCTAGTTCGCTAGTTCCATCATGTGTAATTCTCAGCATAGTATTCCCGACCTATGCACAGTATCTGCAACGTCTCTTCGAGTTAGGCAGTGCTCAAATTTATACGGAGAGAGATAGAGAGAGACAGAGAGAGAGAGAGAGTGAGTATCCCCAGGATAAACACATGGGATCGTCACTATAAATAATGAATAGAAACATTGGGGATTCGAAGATTTGACTGGAACTACGGGAAATTGGCTCGTAAGTATTAGTGGTGGTGGTGGTAGCAGTGGTAGTAGTAGGAGCAGTAGCAGCTGTAGTAATCCAGTAACTTCCAGTAGTGAGTCAAGTAGTGGTCGTGGGTGTAAGTGATAGTGTGTGTGTTTGTGTTTCTCTCTGACTTTGTCGTGGTCTTGGTCAAAGTGACATTGGTTCCTTGGTGGTGGTGGTGGACAGCGGAAGTGGGCGGACTGTATACAGAGGGACTGGCCGAGGACTGCTGCCGGCTGAAACTGGAGTTTGTCGGACAAAGTTACTATCACTAGAACCGCGATTACGAATGGCAATCCCATTTTTGGAGGAGCAAGTTCCCTGCATATCAGAGGTGAGGCCCGTGACTGTTGGGATCCGCCTGAATCCCGTCGTGCTGTTACCCACATTTCCTCCTCATCCTGCATCCCGAACAGCTTTCCTTAGCCACATCCGGTGCCTACGCCCCTTGCCGATCTCTCAGGGATGGGAATTACCTTGAGGGTCTCCAAAATGGTCTACCTCCGGCGCACCCGGATTGTCCTCGTGTGTGAAGTTGTGCATGTGGGTGAAGTTGCGGGTGGTGTGTATACTTG